>PJAB01001147.1:0-16843 GCA_002887195.1 Chrysochromulina parva
GCCATACAGAATCCAACTTACGCACCTCGCCCTGCGATTTGGAAATTGAAAGACAAAATACAGATTCCAAATTCCGAGACAGCAGTTTCTGTTTACGCTCCTGCACTCACGCTTCATCCTGGGCACGCCACCATCGCCCATTCGCGTCAAGGTACCCCGGGCTACTGGGCTGGCCGCCGCCTCGCCGACGAACAAGAAACTCAAACGTGACAAGAAGTCGCCAAGCCTGGTAGCAGCAGGTCCAGATGGGCGCAGCCCCAGCCATGGTAGCAGCAGCTTCAGCAGTGTTGGCGGCAGCTTCAGTCGAGACGCGCCCCTCGACCGGCTAGAGCGGGAGCGTCGTGTTCGGGTGGCTGCGGCAGTGGCCGCCCGCAGGCCACCCGCCACGCCAGCCGCAGCCACGCCAGCCGTGCCAGGATCAGGCGAAGGTTGGTGGCGCCACGGGCTGAGCAGCACCCCGCCGCGAGCGCTCAACGGGGGGACTGATTACCCTGTACGCGGCAGCCCACCATCCTCATCGCCTCGGTATGTTCCTCGGGATCAGCTCCGCGCATGCGCGGCACTTGCCCTTAGTAACGAGAATTTGTAGACTTTACTTTATGCGGCAAATCACATCAGAACCGCTGTGAACGTGACATTCTCAGGCGCGTTGCACATGGCCGACTTTGACAAGCGTGAGCTGGCTGACGGTGAGGAGCCCGAGGCGAAGCGCTCTCGCGCGACAGAGGATGCAGCGGATGGAGTGGCCGGGGCCGAGGCGGGCGCCGCCGCGGACGGTGGCGCTGCTGCTACCGCTAACTCCGCTCCTGACGCTCCTGATGCCGCTGCAACGACGACGGCGACTGCGCCCGAGCCACCTACTGCTTCTTCTTCTTCGACAAAGTCGAAGGGAGAAGCTTCGGCACCCGCTGCCACCTCCGCTACGACCGCGGCAGTCGCTGCGCCGATGCCGGCGCTTGTCCCGCTGCTGCCCCCAGCGCCCACTAGCTACGGAGCGCGTTTGCCAGAGATGGTCCCGCCGCCGCCTGCCGCGTACCCGGCGCCTGGGATGTGGGCTCAAAGCGCCTACGGCGGTTGGCCCGCCAGCGCCGCGCCCTATGGCGCTTACGGCACCGGCGCGGCCTATGGCGGTGGCGCGACCTACGGCAGCAGCGGTGGGGGCGGGGCGGGCGGCCAGGTGTGCAAGGACTTTACGAATGGCGTGTGCAACCGCGGCGTGGGCTGCAAGTTCCTGCATACGGGAGGCCCCGCAGCTCCCCCCCCCGGCTCGAAGCCGCCGTGCAAGGATTTCCAGAACGGCTTGTGCACGCGTGGCGCGAACTGCAAGTTTGCTCACGAACCGGCCGCCGGGGCGACCGGAGCATTGACGATGCATGCACCGCAGATGCCCACCATGTTTGGCGGGCCAGGCTCAATGGGGGCTGCGCCTGCCGCGATGCATGGCGGCGTCGCATTGCCCTCGCATGCCGGCGGCGTCGCACGGTACGGCGTCGCGCCGCAGGCGAGCACGGGCGGTCAGGTGTGCAAGGACTTCCTTTCCGGGCGGTGCGCGCGCGGTGCCAACTGTAAGTTCGTGCACGAGGGGCAGCCAATGACCGAGGTGAGCGACCAGCCCGTGTGCAAGGACTTCCAAAATGGCAATTGCTCGCGAGGCGCCGGCTGCCGTTACAAGCATGTGCTCGAGACTCCGGGAAGCGCCACGTGGCCCCCTATGCATGCCTCTATGCATGCCTCTATGCATGCCCCTCTGGGCTCCCACGCTGGCATGGGGGGGCCGATGGGCAGCTGCGGCACGAGCGGCGGCGGCTATCCCGCCGCCGCACATGGCGGCTACAATCCTGGTGGCATGGGTGCCGGGTACCCGCAGGTGTGTGAGAGAGAGAGAAAGAGAGCCCAAACGCCGCTGCGAGGCTGCGAGAGCACAGTCTCCCGCCTCTCCTTCTCGCCTCTCACAAGGGCGCACCGTGTCGACTTGACTCTCGCTTGCGTTGCGCTCAGGCCGGCTACGGCTACGGCTACGGCGCGGGCGGCTATGGCCAACCACCCGGATATGGCCAACCCGGCTACGGCTACGGCGGATACTAAACGACTCAGGCCGAAATGCTGCGAGAGCGCACGCACGGGACGGCGCTCGGCAGACTCCAGCTAACTCCAGCGAGGCTCGCCGAGTGGGCCACTGTGAGGCAGCAGACACGAGGGTGGGATTGCGCGGTAGGGGGCCCAGGGAGGGGCGGGCGGCGCGGCGGGGGAGGTGCTAACACACACCACACACACACACGTGCGGCCTCTTCGCCAGCCTCGAGGGTGGTGTAGTGGCCGAGCGACCTGACGAAGAACAAGACTTCTTACAAGGTGCCTCGACGCATTGAATCTACACATCTACAGGGGTCAGGGGAAATGCATGAAACACGTTGCAGAAACACGTGGCACGGGCACGCCACGACACCGATGCCGATCGCGGCGGAACGTCGAGTTGCCTCGTACATCGTCGAGGGCGCTTTGTTCGTCGCCTTCACGGTCGGCCTCTACTTCGCCAGCCTCGAGGCGTACGGCATCCGCCTTTATGCGCTGAAGACTTTTGGTGCGCCCGGCGGCCGTATTCTATGGTCCACCGCCTGTGTGTCTGTTCCACTGACGCCCAACTGCCTTCACGTGCGCAGGGCGCGTCATCCATGAATTCGACCCGTGGTTCAACTTCCGCGCGACCAAATACCTCGCCGACAACGGCTGGTACAAGTTCTTTACGTGGTTTGACTATGAGTCGTGGTACCCACTCGGTCGGCCCGTGGGCACGACGATCTACCCGGGGATGCAGATCGTTTCGGTTGCGATCTGGCGTGCGATGCGCCTCACCGTAGGCGATACGTCCATGTCGCTCAACGACGTGTGCTGCTTCGTGCCGGCGTGGTTCGGCGTGTCGGCGACGTGCTTCCTCGGTCTGCTCACCAAGGAGTGCTCAGGCTCGTACGCCTCGGGCGTGGTCGCTGCGGGGATCATGTCGATCGTGCCCGCGCACCTGATGCGCTCCGTTGGCGGCGGGTACGATAACGAGTCGATCGCGCTCACCTGCATGTCCGCCACCTTCTTCTGCTGGGTCCGCGCGCTGCGCAACGACCCAACGGCCACCGACGGGCGCGCCACGCGCGACTCGATCGTGTGGGGCGTGATGGCGGGGCTCGCGTACGTGTGCATGGTGGCCGCGTGGGGCGGCTTCGTCTTCGTCATCAACCTGATCGGCGCGCACGCCGTCGCCCTCTTCTTCCTTGGGCGCTTCACATCGAAGCTGCATCGCGCATACTCGCTCCTCTTCGTTGTCGGTACGATGGGCGCCATGCGCGTACCCGTCGTCGGTTGGGGCCCGCTCAAGTCGACGGAGCAGATCGGGCCACTGCTCGTCTTCATTGCCTTTCAGATCCTCGAGTACTGCGAGAGGCAGCGCCGCAACAAGGGCCTCTCCTTCCTGCAGCTCACGCTACTCCGCATCAAGGTCACTCTGCCCGTCCTCATCCTCGCTGTCGGGGGCGCGGCGTATCTGCAGCTCTCGATGAACTACTTTGGGCCGCCATCGGCGCGCGTGCGCGGCCTCTTTGTGAAGCACACTCGCACAGGCAACCCGCTCGTCGACTCGGTCGCCGAGCACCAGCCAGCCAACCAGCAGGCATACCAGCAGTACTTGAGCCACGCGTACGAGCTCGCTCCCGTCGGTTTTGGGCTGAGCTTCCTGCGCTGGACAGACGCGAACTCGTTCATCATCCTGTACTCGATCATCGCGTACTACTTCTCGAATCGGATGGCGCGCCTCGTGATCCTGCTCGGCCCCGTCGCGTCCGCACTCGGTGGCATCGCCATCGGCTTCTGCTTCGACCAGTTCTTGTTGCACCCAGTCGGTCGTATCGTCGCCACGACCCTCTACGGCAAACCTACGCTGCTCGCCGACCACGAGGAGGAGGATGAGCCCACGACTGCGCCGTCCGCCGACGACAAGGACCCCGCCGCCAAATTAGCCAAAAAGGAGGGCAGTGGGAACGGCGCGGACGGAATGACGCGCAACGCGAAGCTGCAGCAGCAAATCAAGCGCAAGATGAGAGGGGTGGCGCGCGCCGCCTGGACGCTGTACAACTTCCGGCTAACCTGCCTGCTGCGAATCGCGCTCGGCGTCTACCTGGTGCGCCAGACGCGCTGGCCCCTACAGAAGAAGGCCAAGGAGTTTTACAAGTACTCGCACGAGCTCTCGGAGCAGCTCTCGCAACCGTCGATCATGTTCAAGGCGCGCCTCAACAATGGCAAAGAGATCATGTTGGACGACTACCGCGAGGCATACTGGTGGCTCAAGAAGACGACTCCTGAGGACGCGCGCGTCATGGCCTGGTGGGACTATGGCTATCAGATCGCGGGTATCGGCAACCGCACGACCATCGCCGACGGTAACACGTGGAACCACGAGCATATCGCGACGCTCGGGCGCATCCTCTCAGCTTCTGAAGAGAAGGCGCACCGCATCGCACGCCACCTCGCGGACTATGTGCTCGTGTGGGCGGGTGGCGGTGGCGATGACCTCGCCAAGTCGCCTCACATGGCGCGCATCGGCAACTCCGTCTACCACGACATCTGCGACGAGCCCACGTGCTCGCAGGTATGCCTCCGTCGCCGCTGCCACAGCCGCAACGCCGCCATGGTGCACGTTTGCTGCCGCTGCTGTCGCTTCTGCCGCTGCTGCTGCCGCTGCCGCTGCCGCTGCCGCCGCTGCCGCTGCCGCTGCTGCCGTGCACATGCACGCACCCTCGCCGCATGCTGCGAGCGCCCAGGGCCTGCCGAGCTGAAGTATTAAGCCGGTGCTCTTCAGAAGGTTATCTGGAGGTGCCTCCCTCTTGGGGGAGGCAGGGGGGGGAGCCCCTCGCATGACTAACGCCAGCTACACCAACGTCCGGTGGCCGATGGTATCCGCTGTCCACCCCTGGGGCAGCGGGTGTTTCGAGCCGCCCACACTCGGCCGTCCGCCACCTCGCCCCCCCCATAACCTCTCTCACCTTGCCCTGGCACATCTCCTTGACCCGGCCTCGCTCACGACGCTCGCCTCACCCGCGCAGTTTGGCTTTTACCAAGGCGGCATCCCCACGCCCATGATGGAGAAGTGCCTGCTGTACAAGACGGTGCGCTACGGTGAGCCAGGTGTGCCGCCGCTCAACCCGAAGATGTTCAAGCACGCCTTCACCTCCAAATATGGCAAGGTGCGCATCTTCAAGGTGATGAACGTCTCCAAAAAGTCCAAAGACTGGGTCGCCGATCCTGCGAATCGTGTGTGCGACGCGCCCGGATCGTGGTATTGCGTCGGGCAGTACCCGCCTGCGCTGCAGCCGCTCATCGCGAAGCGCAAGCCGTTCAAGCAGCTCGAGGACTTCAACGTAGGCCGTGACAAGGAGTCGGATGAGTATGTCAAGGAGTACCACAAGCGCATGGAGGGGCGCGGCGGCGGCGAGGACTACGGCGAGGAGGACGGCTTCGGCGGCGGCCGCGGAGGGCTGGGCGAGCAGCTCGGGCTCACGCCCAAGGCGTGCTACGGGCGCGAGGCGTCGCTGCCCAAGGACAAGGTATATACGGGTGGCGCGGCGGGCGCGAGCCTCATGCAGGCGATGCAGTTTGCGGCGATGCAGGGCAAGAAGAATGTGGCCATCGCACGCGCGTCGGCTGTCGACGGCCACGCTTTCGCCTTCGACGGCACGCCTGACCCGTCCGGAGAAGTCGAATTCGATGACGGGTGCGACATGCCGTGCGCTGACAGTGAATCGCTCTCGTGCGGCTGCGGCGACGAGGTGTGCGCGGGGGCAGGGGCGCAGCCGCTCCCCGGCGAGAATAACGCACGCCGATGGGTCGTGTACGAGGTGCCACCCGAGGTGGCAATGCTCATGGAGCAGCAGCAGCGCAAGAGCAGAAAAGGTAGCAAGGGCGGCAAGGGCGGCAAGGGCAAGAAGCCCAAGTCCGAATTGTAGCTGGCGCGATGCGGAATGGCGCTTTGGCCGGCTGGAGAGGGCGCGGCTTGACCGAGATCATGGGAGCTCATGGCGGGATTGTGCATTGTAGGAGCGCCCTGCTGTAATGATGATGATGATGACCCATGCGGAGCGGAAACAGCGACGATCGCCGATGCTCACTGCTGGTCACTGCCGCGTGCCGGGGGGGAAAGCTGTCCTGCCACGGGAGTCGGTACAATGGACGGTTGTTTTGTAACTGGCTTGCGGAGGCGTGAGCGGCGGCGTGTGCGACAAGTGAACTGTTTTCGTGCATGCTTGCCCATGACGCCCATGATGTGCGTTTAGACGGTGAAGAAACCTAAGGTCGTAACTCGTGAGAGACGCGTGGCCGCCGTCATCGTGTGCGCACCACCAGCACCACCACGCTCCAACCTCCATCGCACTTGTTTCTCGCAGCTTGCCGGCACTGCGGTGGCCGGTGCGGCTGTGATGTGACTCGGAGTCACTGTTCGCGCGTCTCGGACCACGGCACGCGTCCACGATCCTTCCGGACCGATGTTTTAAAACGCAGTAAAAGCACGGCGTATACGGTATAGGTGTCTCCATCGAGCGATCATCGCATGAACGGAAGCGCGGTGCGGAACGATTCATCCTTCAACGCGCACACCACACCGGTGCGTCGTGACTGACTGACTGTAAGTGTACAAGTGTGTAACGTACCCTCCACGGCAACCACAATCAGCTGTGGACCACAATCCATTATCGAGCACCCGTTCAGCACCCGTTCTGCGCTCGGCTCCAGCCTGCGCGATCCAAACGAGCCGGCACATAGCACGAGATGCACGGACAGCCCCTTTCGAGGCGGATTCCCTCCGGATCCGCTTAGGATTCAGCCCGTTTAGGATTCCCTTACGGATCCGCTCTCAGATGAAATCGCTCGCATGTTGTCCTCGGCTGGCCAGCGGTGGAACAGGTCCGTCGGGGGCGGTGGTGGCTCTTGCTGCGCCTCGGCGAGCTCGAGCCTTCGGCGCAGCTGGCGTGCCTCCCGCTCCAGCTTACGATCTCGAAGCGCCGACTGCTCCGCCTCGACCTGGTCGCGCAACGCCTCCGCGTGGTCGGCAGGAGCGGCAGGCGGCCGGATTTGGAACTCGACAGGCTTGCCGAAGCGATCAACAAAGGTTCCTCCACGTGCACCGGTTGGCGGCGCGACCAGCGGCGGAGCTGACGGCGGGAGGAGCAGCGCCGCGTCGCTCGCCACCACACCCTCCGCCGCCCTCGCCAGCGGAGGGAAGGAGATTGGGAGGGAGTTGCGGATGCCATCGGCCACCAGAGAGAGTGAGGTGAGGAGGGATACGCGCGCAGGCGGGTAGGATGAGGTGGGATTGCTCTCGTCGGCCTCGCGCGCTGCAGGCGCAGTAGGCGCAGCCGCCGAGAAGCGCTCAAGCAAAGAAGTGCCCGGCCGCTTAGGAATTCCCAAGGGCGGCGGCGGCGGCGGCGGCACTACCCCTGCAGAGAGTGCCGCGTAAGGAGGGGCATTTTCGGCGCCGGTGCTCGCCGCCCGCCGCCGCCGCCGCTGCTGCTGCTCGTCTTCTTTCGCAGCCCGCGCGTTCTTGCGCTCAACTAGTGCACGCTGCTCGGCCTCGAGCGCCTCCCGCGCCAATTTCAGTTGCGTATCCTCCGCGCGCGCGCGCTCATCGTCCCTTCGAGATGCAATCTCCGCCGCCTCCGCCAGCGCCACCGCCTTGGTCGCCTCCAGAGCCGCCGCTTCCTCCGCTCGCGCCAGCTGGGCACTGAGCGATGCGCCGCATGCTTCGGCTGCTCGCATCTTTGCGCGCTCGACCTCGAGGGCCGCGTGGGCGGCGGCGAGCTGCGCCTCGAGATCCCTCACCCTTGATCGCTCGGCCTGCACCTTGGCGAGCGCCTCCGCCTTGGCGCGCGCAATCTCGTCGGCCGAGGTCTCGACCTTGAGCTTGGCCGCGAGCAGCGCCTCCCGATCATCGATCAGCCTGGACGCGCGCTCCTCGGTACGCTGCAGCTTGTCCAAGAGTTGGTCGCGAGCCTCGGCCGCTTCGGCCGCCTCACGCCGCATGCGCTCAATCTCCTCGTCGCGAGATGCAAGCGTCTCGAGGTCGCGCTTGTGGCGCGCGGCCAGCGCCTCGAGCTGTGCGTGCGCGCGTTGAGCGGCCGTTTCGTTGGCACGCACCTCCTCGCGGAGCTCCTCAGCTAGGTGCCGCCACGTGTCACGCTCGCGCCGCGCGCCGTCCCGCAGCTCTTGCGCCTCCTTCGTGGCGAGAGCACTCGTGTACACGTTTCGGGACGTGGCGAGACGCGCCGTAACGAGCGCATGGATCCACGCGTCCCGTTCCGCTGCACTCGAGCAGAGCATCTTCACGGCCTCAAGCTCTGGATTGTTGTACCAGAGCACGCGCAGCCCAAATCCCTCCCTCCCTCCCTCGTCCTCCCTCAGAGGCTCGATGCCCGTGTCTGCGAGCGGGATCGTGCCCGACGGGTGCTTCGGGTCGATAATCTCGCAGAGCTTCTCACCGGGCAGCCACACGTCGTCCTGAGACTTGATGACCCAGTCGCCCTTGATGGCACACGCGCCCCCCGTGCCGTCCGCGGCCACAGTGGGCGCATGCTCCATGCGCGGATCTGCGCCGTCGCCGCTCGATGGGCCCCTCGCGCACCAGCCGCCCGGGCCGGCGCCATGCTCCTCGATGAGACTTTCCCACAGCGCTCGGCTGGCCGCGTTCACCTCGTAGTAGAGGAGAACTGAGTCGCGGACGAGGAAGAAACGCGCCACCTTGGTGCCGCGCTTCGCCGTCATCTTCGCCAACAGCCCGAAGGGCACTGAGCTCGATGGCAGCGCGGCCGCGAGCACCATGCTCAGGCGCGCGCGCGTCGCGCCGCTCGAACCGATCACCTCCTCACTCTCCACGTCAATGCTGAGCCGTGCCACCGGCCTTGTCGATGCGCACACGTCCGGCGGCGGCGGCGGCGGCGGCGGCGGCGGCGGCGGCGGCGGCGCAAAGGAAAGGCGCCGGGCGCCGGAGGCCTTGCTCAGGTCCAGCACCGCCGCCACCTCAGCGCCCACGTTGGTAAGGAGCTTGCTGAGGCTCGGGTGCGAAGGGCCCAAAGAGCGGCGCGCGAAGCCACGGCTGCGCGAGCCGCCCTCGGGAGACGGAGCAGCGGCAGCAGCGGCGGCGCTGCTCTTCGTCGGGGTGGCATGCGGCCCGATGTCGCGGCCGTGGAGCACTTGGCGGATTGCGCGCAGCCAGTCGGCCAGATCGCGCCCATCCTGCGTGCGCAGCACGTACGATTTCTTGGCGGTGAGGATCTCAAAGGAAAGCTTCACCCCGAGAGCCTTGAGCGTGGCACCCTCGCTTCTGAGCTGCAGTGCGCCGAGCGCCGCTTCGGTCGCGAGTGCTTCGCCGAACCAGTAGAGCGTGCCGTCGGCGGCCAGCAGGAAGAAGCGGCGCTCCCAACGGTTCTTCATCAGCCCACCTTCCTTTTCGAGATAGCCCTCGTGCAGCACGCCGCCGTGGCCGTGGCCGCCGTCGCCGCCGCCGCCCGTGGGCAGAAGAGCGCCCGACACGGCGCCCGACTCGGCGCGTTCGTTACCGCCCCTCGAGGCGATACGAAGCTCTTCGAGCGTGGGCAGCTTCCCGAGCGTGGCGCGGGCGAGCCGCTCAGTGAGCGTGCGCGAGGTCTTCACACCGGAGCTCGTCTTCACACCAGAGCTCGACAAGGGCCCCATCCCTAGCCCAAGCCACTCGCGCAACGCCTGCTCCGACTCGAGAGAGTCAACCTTGGGCCAGCCGCCCCGGCTCGTCGGTGTCTCGGGGCGCTCGTCCGAGACGAGCAGTACGTCGTCGTCCTTGAGCAGCAGAGGCAGCGACAGGATGTCGAGCTCGGACTTGTGACTCCTCTTGAGCAGCCGCGCGAGCTCGTAGCGCGCTTGACGAAACTGCGGCAACGCCAAGTCGACTGTGTGGAACTCGACTTGGGCCTCGGTGAGCATGGCCGCGAGCCGCCGGCAGCGTGCGCGCTTCTTGACGTCGCCGAGCAGCAGCGACGTGACCACGAGCGTCAGACCGCGCATTGGGAGGGATTCCTGTACGTGGTCGGAGTCGGGCGCCGGCACGCCGGCCGTCACGTCGGCCAGCCAGTCGGAAGCGACACCGACCATCGAGCACGCGCCCTCCTTGTAACTGGCCCTCTTGTCGCCGTGTCGCTCGCGCTCGCGCTCCGTCAGCTCCGGCCCGCCCTGCGTTGCCGGATGACGCGAGACGTGGCGAACCACGCGTCCAAACATGTGCGTGCGGCCTAGCTCGGCCAGTCGAGCCTCGTACGGGTCCCAAAAGGCGAGCGCACCGCTCGCGCCCCAGTCATGGAAGTGGCACGCGAAGTCGAGCGTCTCCCGCCCACCCTCAAGGATAATCGGGACGCAATCGACCGGCCGGCCGTCGACGGCGGCGACCCGCAGGTAGAGGCGCGCCCACTTCGGCGCGACCTCGCGATCGGGCAAGCGCGCGGACGGTCCGAACCACAGGAAGGCTTGATTGCACGCGTCGAGCAAGAGCACCGACTCGGGCCGCAGCGAGCGGCGCCCAAAGCAGTAGAGCTCGTCGACTTGCCATCGTCCCCCGAGGGCTCGGATCGAAAAGAGGCGCGGCGCCGTCGGCCGCGGCGTGATGAAACGCAGTCGCGGCAGTCCGTGGGGGCCGTCGGGGAGCACGCGCCAAAACTCCTGGGGCCAGCGCTCGGGAGCGTCCGTCGCCTCGTCGATGGTGATGCATGCACGCCCAGCGGCGGCGTAACGCCCGAGGGCCTGCGCGTACTCACGCTTAGCGAGGCTCGCGCCCTTGCCATGCCAGATGAATTGGGACGCGTCCGTCTGCAGCACGAACGAGTTCCAAGGGATAAGCGACGAGGCGCGCAGTGCGACCTGCTGCGCGCGAAGGTCCATGGCGCACGAGCCGCTGCATTGGAAGAGGCCGTCGAGGCCCCCGAGACCATTCGCCGAGCGGTCCGCCAGCTGTGCCGCCGCCTCGTCGGAACAGTCCAGGAAGACGAGCGGTGCGCCCTCGTAGGCAGCACTATCCGAGCACCTCGGCGGCGTGGCGCGGTCGCGAGCGTCGAGGGCGGCGTCTGCATCAGTCTCGCCGACAGCGGTCGTGAACGCGGCGGCTGCCTGCGCGTGAAACATGGCAAAGAAGCGCGGCGGCTCCTGATGCTGCTCAACGAGGTACTCGGCGGAGATCATCACCTGATGAGGGAGGGCAATCAATGAACGTCAGCGACCATTAGTGACAAGGAGTCGCACTCAGAGGCATGGGGGGGCCTCACCTTCTGTGCCATCTGGCCAGTGAGCTGGAAGCGCCACACCATAAAGTAGAAGCGGTCCGCATGCTTACCGACCCAAAAGAAGAGCTCATGCATCTTCCGACGGGTGAGCGCGTGCAGGTACGTATGGAGCACCATGTAGCACCGGTCCGAGCGGAAGATGCTGTGGAAGGGCTCGAGATGCTGCACAGGCTCCGCGTCGGGCGCCGTGTCGGGCGACTCCTGCGACGAGATCTGCCACACAGTCAGCCCCGACTGCTGATCGGCGCCCAGCCCCTCGAGGTTGAGCACGCTCGGCGGCGGCGGATGACGGAAGATCTCGCACACCTCGGCCAGAGACATGGGCCACTCGGCAAGCGCCGTCGCGGGCATCAGGCACCTTCCGCCGGCGCGCACGTACGAGTCGGTGCGCAGCCCGTGCACGCTGAGCCGCTCAAAGTCGCTGAACCCGAATTCGAGCTTGAGCTGGAGCCCCGCCGCGCGCACCGCGTCCGAATCGACTGGAGATGCCTCGAGCTTCCGCTCGAGCGCTTGCACGAGCGTCGCGTGAACGAACTCCGTCCCGAACAGCGGGGCGTTCTCCCCAACGTCCTTCCAGCGCAAGCCGAGGCCGAGGGCTGGGGCGGCGGCGGAGGCGAAGCCGTCGGACGAAACGAGGCGCGCGGTGAAGGTGGGCTCCCAAGCCGCAAAGAGAGAGGTGAAGATTGCTGGTTCGGCACCTTCAACAGTACGGCAAAGCCCGAAGGCGCCCGGCACGGCGCGCTGCGTGAGGGCGCGGCCGAGCTCAGCGCCCGCCCACCGCTGGAACGGGACAGAGTGCGCCCCTGCCCAGACGAAGATCTGCGCCTCGGTGTGCACCACCACCACCGCTGTGGAGTGGAGAACTTTTGGGTCGGGGCGGCCGCCCCCACACTGCATCGCCGTCAGCTCAAGCGCCCACGCATCGCCGTCCGCCGCGCCTTCCACCTCCGCCGCGCCTTCCACCTCATCCACGCCTTCCACCTCCGCCTCGCCATCCTCGTCGCAGTCGGGCTCGAGGGGGCTGCGGGCGGTTGCCATTGCGGGCTCCATCGCTGGCTTCGGCGGGCCACCTGCTGTGGGGGCGTTGGGCGGTTCGATGAGTGGCGGCTCAAGTGGCTCAGGCGGCTCAGGCGGTTTCGGGATGGGCACTCTCGGCGCCGTCTCGCGGCCGTGCAGTCCTGCCTTCGGCGCAGCCACGTCCTCATCCTCGCTGGCCTCGGGGGCACCGTCCTCCTCCGCCACGTCCTTCGTGCCCTCCATCGGCGGCGCACTCAAGCGCAGCTTCCTATACGCCCGCTGCGCGTCAAGTGACAGGCGTGAATACGTGGCGAAGCTGAGACCGACGCGAGCGCCAGCGCTCGATTGGCAGTGGCGCACGGAGTGAGAGTCATTCGGCGCAGGCCCACCGCATCCATCGTCGTCGTCTCCTTCGAGGGTGTCCTCGCGGCTCGATTCGACGCAAGCTTCCTGTCCACTCGCCGAGGCCCTACGGGCTCGGGAGGGCAGGCAAGCATCCGCCTCAGGGGCGGCAGCGCCCTCTCCACTACGCGCTCGGGATGGCAGGCAAGCATCTGCCTCAGCATCCGCCTCAGGGGGGGCAGCGCCCTCTCCACCGGCCTCGCCATCGGCAATGCGATTTCGTCCATTTCGTCCATGTGCCTCGCCATTGGCCAAACGCAAACGGACGAAATACAGCGCGATCACGCCGGAGGACAGAGCACGCTCCGCGCCCCCCACTGGCACACGCCGGATACCCTCGAGCTCCCCTGCCGCGTACGTGCCATCGGGCAGCACGGCGATCTGCGAGCTGCCGTGGTGGTCGCGATTGTGCAGATTGTACGCAAAGAGGACCGCCGTCATGCGCTCGGCCGCCGCTGGCTTGTTGATCAGGTGCGAGCCGCCCCACACGATCTGGCGCACGCGCTTCGTCCCGGCCACTACATCGTACCCCTCCTGACAACGTCCCGCGTGCTGGTCGGTCGAGTCCGCAACGTCGAGCACGAAGGCACCGCCAGACTGGTCGAGTAGACGGCCCGAGATCGCCACCTTGCTCGCGTCGAGGCGCGATGGTGCGCAATCGGCCGAGCTGACGTGGTAGAGCACCACAGTCGGCGGGTCAGGCAGCCTCGGCCACAAGCAGCAGCGCTCGTGACGGCGGTACGTGAAGTCGCAGCGCTCGTTGGGGGGTGCAACGGCCGCGAAGTTAACGTACATGATGCCGAACTCGTCGTTGGCAAAGTACGAGCGGAAGAGGTTCGACTCTTCCCACTGGTCCTCGCGGTGAAGCCGTGCTTCGCCTTCGAGCAGCTGCTGCAAATGGATCGCGAAGATCGCGACCGCCCCCTGCGCGTCGGCCGTGGCATGTTTCCCACACCAATAGTGCACCTCCACACGCAGCTGGTCGCCCTCGTAACTGTGATCCACAGGAGCCGCGTGAAGGAGCAGGTAGGCCCGGTCTTCGTGCAGCTCGACCCGCGGCTTGCACCCAGCGCCGCCGCGCACGACTCCGTACTCAGCATCGCGTCGCTCTCCGCTGCTGCCTCGCTCCCTTCTTCCGCCATTCGGATGCCCGCCGCCGGCGAACCGAGTCTGGACGGCGAGCACAGCGGCATCAGAGGGTTGCGCCTCGTGTGTCAGAACGGGTACGCGGGTTAGCGTGCGCTTCGAGAGCATCCACAGCGTGACGCCCTCCGCGAGCTCCTCGCCGAACGGGCTCTCCACGTTCTGGAAGCTCTGGAGCAGCCGCTCGCTGGCACGCCGGTAGGCCTTTGACGTCAGCGCGGCGGCAGGCAGGCCGAAGGTGTGCGGTAGATCGACGTTGAGCTCTTCGGCAGGCATGCTCACGTTGCTCGCGCATACGGACGAGCGTGCGCTACTACGGGTGCTCAGGGCAGCCTGTCGCACCAGCCACGAAGGCGCCGGGGCGAAGGGCTTCTTTTGCTGTCGTACGAGGCAGGCAGCCCACTTCTTGGTCTCCGCGTTCGACTCGGCGCACAGCAGCATCGACTTGAAGTGCATTTGTCCGACCAGGCCCTCGATGCACTTGAGATGAAACGAGGACACGCCGGCAGCCTGCCCATGGCGCTGTGCCGACATCCGGAGCTGCGACTCGGGCGCGAGGGCGAGCACTCCCGTGTGCACACGCTGCTGGGGGGCCGTGTAGAGGTACAGACAGCGCCCGATAAGCACACACCAGTGCCTGGCCCAGGCCTCGTGGCTTGGAGGCATCTTGCTCGTCTTGGAGAAGCACAGCTGCAGCGAGCCTTGCTGCACCACGTCGCCGTGGTCGAGCGAGCGGGGGATACCGAGGGCCGCAGGCACGTCCAGCTTGCCATCGCCAGAGACCCCAGAGAGGGATGAGCCCGCACGAGGGAAGGCCAAACTTTGCTTGCTGAAAGCAATGGAAATGCCGTCGCAGCTGCTGCGCGCGGGCTGCTGCTGCTGCTGCGGCGGCGGGGGCAGCGGCTGCTGCTGCTGCTGCGTGCGCACAAATAAGAACGCCTCCGCCTCCAATTGGGACGTAGATTTGGGATGGGACCAATTCTGAAGCCGTTGCTTCTTGAACAGGTCGGCAAGCTCTGCGTCCTCATCTACCTCGGCCAGGCTCACCGACTCCGCGTCCACGCCCTGCTGCTCGGAGAGGAACTTGTGCAGCGCGCAGCGCGCAATCAGCAGATTGATCTTCTCGGCGACGGCGCGAGTACGCAGCTCGGGGCTCGCCTTCATTGCCTCGAGCTGCTGGAACGTCATCGTCGCGATGACGCCATCGGAGGTCGCGGAGCAGTCGGCGGAGCGTAGCCCGCCATTGAACAAGGCCATCTCGCCCACCAGTTGCCCGGGGTACTTGAGGAATTTGGTGTCGCCCACATCGATCGCGAGGGTGCCTTGCAACACGACGCCGAAGAAGGTGGCAGCCTCGCCCCTCTTCATTACAAGTTCGCCCCGCTCAAAGCGCTGTAACGAAAGGCCCCGTGCCTCAACTAACTGCTCGAGCTCGCTGCTGCTGAAGCCCCTCCATTGGCTACATGCACCCTGGGCATCAAGAAGCAGTTGCAGGCGTGGCACGCCACCCACCTGATCTCCCGCGCCCAGCGTGCGCTTATCTCTCATCTCCACACTTTTCGACGCCACCAGCTTGGTCTGCATTCGCTGTGCCTCCAGTTGGGCAACACGCTTGTTACTTGGGCCTGAGGGCTGGGGCGGCGGCGTGGGAGGCTTGGACGTGGCGGCTGACAGGGCCGTGAGCCACTCGCTGCGATTGGAGGCGGACGTAGCCGCGAGCATCACCACCCGACCACTCGTGTCGTGCACGACGATGCCAAAGACCTCCTCTCCGAGTACATGCTCCTCCACGCGCGCCCCTCGCAACTCGATCACGCCGTTGGTCGTCGGAGCCTCCGGTTGCATGTAGTAGTGCAGTGAGGAGCCAGCTAGCACGAACCATCGATCCTTCCATCCTCGCCAGACGTCACTCTTCGAGCTACCTTGCTTTCGAAGGAAGCCTTCCATCTCGACAGGCAGTGACTTGCCATCAGCGGCCACTCCGAAGCGACTGCGTTGCTCCCACGTCGCGGACTCGCTTGCAATTGGCAGTTCGAGCTGCTGCAGCACGGTTGCGAGGTCGAGGCTTCCCACCGTGGTTCGCTGCACCAGGTCGATGACCTGCTCGAGGTATAGCTGCAGCTGCTCTCGCAGTGTGCGCAGATACTTTGGATCGCGCCGCCAGATCAGCTTTCGCCGAGGCAGCTCAGGTGGCCGCACGCCACCTGCCTCGGCACACTTGGTGACAAGCTTGTGCACGCGCTCAAAGTAGCCGTAACGCTTCTTGAGTTGCCAGGTCTGTGAGGTGCCCGATCCAGCTCCCTTGCAGCTCACCTGCAGGACAAAGACCGTGCGGGCACCAACCTTGCCAAGTACTTGCAGCTCAAACACCTCCTCCGTTCGAGGAATATTGACCCACAGCGACCATGCCGCAGGCGCGTCTGCTATAGAGGTCGCCCGCATGTCCTCTTTGCCAAACCAGTGGAAACTCGCGCGAGTACCGCTGGCGAGTACCGGGCACGGCGCGACTTTTGTGTCGCCTGACTTTCCAAATTCAGAAAGCTTCAAACTTGGGGTTGAAGCTGAGTTCACGCGTGCAATTGAATGGGATTCTTCAGAGCACAAGGACACGATGGTGGCGAAGTCCCCGTGTCTCGAATGGGGTCATGTAAGGTGTGTGTATTCTGAGCGGGCAGTACAGTAACAGTGCCGTTGCACCGGTTGCCACGTGTGTCGTGTCAACCGGTGCAATTTATGAACAATACGTTCACACATAAAGCACACACTACGGTAACATCTTGAAAGACATGTTACCGGTTGGGGCGGCGGCGGACTCCGTCACGCCTTGAGGATTGAGCGAGACGTACCCTTCTGGGGGGGCGCCTACACATACGACGGCTCTCAGTTTGCGCCCCGAGGGGTACACCCGAGCCAGACCGTCTCGTGGTTCTTGTGCCCTCTCATTG
>PJAB01001148.1:0-16837 GCA_002887195.1 Chrysochromulina parva
GAGCCACCGATACGACAGCGCGACGAAGAGCACGCCAAAGTCGTCGCCCAGCGCCAGCGCGACCCTCTTCAGCTCGCCCGCAGACCAAAAGGCCTCGGGCGGAAGGTCCTGCCGGCGCGACAGGCGGCCGCCGCGCTTGTGCAGGCCGACGAGCCAGGTGCCCTTCACCGCCGCGATTGCGCCGCTCTCCACCGACGCGAGCAGCGTCTCAACGTCAAAGTAGGGGTTCGTTTCGGCGGCGGCGCCGCTCGTGGCAATCGTCTGCGACAGGGCCGTGGGCAGCCAGCCGAGGCATCTGAAGAGCCACTTAGGGAGATTGGTGGGCTCCTTGGAGGCGGAGGTGCCCGATTGAGGCGTGGGCAGCCAGCCGAGGCATCTGAAGAGCCACTTAGGGAGATTGGTGGGCTCCTTGGTGGCGGAGGAGCCCAAGTGTCGATCACTCATGGGAGGGCACCGGTATCCATCATGGAACCAGTCAAGTCAAGTCAAGTCTAGTAATAGACTTGTCTTGGAACCAGATTTGGGGGCAACAAAGAGTCCTGGGTATGGGTGCCCCGGGAACTGATTCCGTCGGGCGGTCTGTGGAAGCTCTTCCGGACGACAGCGTCGGCGTCGGCGACCGAATGGGCAAGAAGAAGGCGCCCCCAAAGCATGGCGCATCACCCGCAGCGGCTGGCGGCACCCAACAAATGCCGACGCCCACCGCCGTAGCCCTGGAAGTAGCCGAGGATCCGACGCGTCAGCAGAGGACGCACTTGCTCGATGACAAAGAGCAGAGCACGAGCGGAGCTACCGCGCCCGCGCCCTCGGCTGCAGAATTGCGTCCGCCTTCCGTCATCGTCGCGGATGGAGCGCCGCTCGA
The DNA here is from genome assembly GCA_002887195.1 of Chrysochromulina parva. Classification (NCBI taxonomy): domain Eukaryota; phylum Haptophyta; order Prymnesiales; family Chrysochromulinaceae; genus Chrysochromulina; species Chrysochromulina parva. The sequence goes on from PJAB01001148.1 coordinate 863, forward strand.
CGATCGGACGGCCGCCATCGCGGTCGAAGCGCCGGCCGATCCGTCGCTGCCACCTCTAACGGCGCGCCGCTCAAGGCTTAGTCGTATGACCTCAGAACACGCAATGAACGAGACGCGCACGCTCGACCAGGCGGGCGCACTCCACACGATTGGCGTCGATCAAAAGCGCGCACTGCGCGACGACGAGGTCGAGAGAGTGTGTGCGCAGCTCCGGGAGGCGATCGCGCTGCGCGAAAAGTATCGCTCCGACCATGATCGCGAGCTCTTCCACGGAGAGGAGGCGGTGCCGCCCGTGTCGGACGAAGACATGCCCGACCCCTTCGTGCCCACCCCGTCCTTCCGCGGCGGCCATTACTCCTTCGAGATGCGCCGCGGCGTGATGTTGGTCTGGTCCGAGCACGGCGCGGACAAGTCAGGGCTGCGTCCGCCGGGTGCACAGATGCCGGCAAGCGTTCCGTGCTTTGTGGCGCCTCCGACCTTCGCCGAGTTCACCAACGACCTCGCACGCCTGATGGAGATCACCTCGAGCGCGGCGGTCAATTCGTTCTGCTACCGGCGGCTGCAGCGTCTCGACGCGCGCTTCAAGCTGCATGTGATGGAGCACGAGCAAGAGGAGTCGAAGGAGCAGCGCGAGTGCGTGATGACCTCTGATGGCCTCTGATGGCCTCTGATGGCCTCTGATGGCCTCTGATGGCCCTTGTGAGTGAGAACCTCTAAGATTGACCTCTAAACTGCGTCCCTCATCAGATGCCCGCATCGCGACTTTTACAACCTGCGCAAGGTGGACACGCACATCCATCTCGCGGCCGCGATGAACCAGAAGCACCTACTCCGCTTCATGAAGCGGAAGATGCGCTACCATGCGGATGAGGTGGTGGCCAAGGGCGAGAAGGCACAGCCGATGACGCTGCAGCAGGTCTTCGATGAGATGAAGCTCACAGCGTATGACCTGTCGATCGACGCGCTCGACATGCACACGGACTCATACACGTTCGCGCGCTTCGACAAGTTCAATCTCAAGTATAACCCACTCGGAAAGTCGAAGCTGCGCGAGATCTTCCTTAAGACGGATAACCAGCTCAAGGGCCGCTACTTTGCCGAGATCACCAAGGAGCTCTTCGATGACTTGAGCTTCTCCAAGTACCGGACAGCCCCTGATGACCACTGACGAGCACTGCTGACCACTGCTGACCACGCATGGCCACGTACGGCTGCGTTTGATTGCGTCTGATTGCGTCTGATGGCGTCGGATTGCATTGGATCACCTCAGGTACCAGCAGGCGGAGTACCGCATCTCGATCTACGGGCGCTCCAAGAAGGAATGGGACCAGCTCGCTGATTGGATCGTCGATCACGAGCTGTACTCGCCGCACAACAGGTGGCTCATCCAAGTGCCCCGACTGTACGGGATGTACCAGTCGTCGCGCTCGCTGCGCACCTTCGGCGAGATGCTCGACAACATCTTCGTGCCTCTCTTTGAGGTGACCAACGACCCGTCATCGCACCCGAAGCTGCACCTCATGCTGCAGCAGGTCGTTGGCTTCGACTCGGTCGACGACGAGTCCAAGGCCGAGGAGCCGCTGTTCACGCCCGATACGCCCGCCGACGAGCCTGATCAGTGGACCGAGGGCAACCCGCACTACTGCTACTACACATACTACCTCTACGCCAACCTGTACGTGCTCAACCAGATGCGCGCGGCGCAGGGCCTCTCCTCCTTTTGCTTCCGGCCACACGCGGGCGAGGCGGGAGAGCTGAACCATCTGCATGGCGCGTACCTGACCGCACGTGGCATCAACCACGGCATCAACCTGCGAAAGTCTCCCTCGCTCCAGTACCTGTACTACCTCACCCAGATCGGGCTAGCACTCTCGCCGCTCTCGAACAACGCGCTCTTCCTCACACTCAGCAAGTCGCCCTTTAACGAATTCTTCTCGGTCGGGCTCAACGTCTCACTCTCGACTGACGACCCGCTCATGTTCCACCACACGCGAGAGCCGCTGATGGAGGAGTACACCATCGCCAAGCAGGTGTGGAAGCTCTCTTCGGTCGACCTCGCCGAGATTGCGCGCAACTCTGTCCTCCAGTCCTCTTTTGAGCCGTGCGTTAAAGCCTTCTGGATCGGCAGCACGTACCGCCAGCGTGGCCCCGCAGGCAACGACATCCACCGTACCAACGTGCCCAACTTGCGAATGGAATTCCGCGAGGTGGCGCTCCGCGATGAGCTGCGTGCCGTGTACGAGTCGTACGACGTTACGTTGCTGGGCCGTCCGCAGCTCTCGCCCTCCATGAAACCGATCACCTCGTACATTGCCGCCGCACGCTATGCCGCGAGCACCAGCGCGCAGGCGGAGGCGCCGCAGCCCGCACAGGGTGCCATCGGCCACGGCGATAAGATCAGCAATGGCGCGAACGGACCGGCGGCACCGCCGCAAGCTCGTACCGCCGGCTCGTACCAACGGTACGACGGCCCCTTCGCGGCTGAGTTCAAGCTGGACGAATCTCGACGATCGGCTTACTCGCCCACGCGCAAGAGGTGGCCCGAGCCCGAGACGGCGCCCGAGACGGCGCCTCAGCCGCCTCAGCCGGCGCAGCCGCCGCAACTGCCGCCGGCAATCGCAGTGGGCGCGAGCGGCAGCGACCCGTCGAACACGCGCACCGGACGTGAGCGCGAGGCGGCCCAGGCCGGATGGCAACCTCGCGACCGTGTTCGGGAGCGTGGTGGCATGCATCGCGCTTCTTCGAGCGCTTCGCTCGCGGCTGAGGGCTCACGTCACTCACAAAGTGACGACATCCACGCGCGGCTCGACGAGCAGCAGAGGCAGCTCGCACAATCGCAGGCCCTCGCGGCCGCTGCCGAGAGTCGCGCGCAGAGTGCGATGGTGATTAATCGGCTGCTGCTTCTCGTCGCCGTAGGGTGCGCGGCCACCGCCGTCTTCGCCGTGACCCGTAGCAAGTAACGCCGCTCGGCGAGCAGACGCGCCGAGTGCCCTTACGCTTTAGGAAAGAAAGCTATGATCGACTGCGCGAGCAGGGAGCTGAAGCGCGATGTTAGCGATCCGCGGTGGTTATGAGAACGTCAGACTGACGTCGAGCGGAGCGAGCCGGTGCGACGGACCACGGGAGAGCGAGGGTGCGGCGGAGGGTGCGCGGTCACCCGTCTGCCTTTTGAGCTCGACTAGTCCCCCACGCGCACAGTATTCACACAGACAGGACAGTACACGGCCTTGTGACGCCTTGACGCGTATTCAATTCATACCTGAAGATCTAGAATGATCGGATGTTAATCCGGTGTTCAGTTTCAGTTTCAGTTTCTTCGCGGTCCTACCACGCTCACTCCACGACCACCGTCTCGACGGGGACGGCTCCGCTCCCCTCGGTCACGAACACAAGTACTGAGTACTCGCCGGTGATCGGACACCAGCATGACGACCGAAACTGAGGAGCCCGAGAGCGAGCGAGTACTCAGTACTTGTGTTGACCCGACCGAGGGGAAGGCCGGCCGACGAGAGCCGACGCGAGCGCGGAGCCGTCGGCCCGTTGAGACGGTGGTGGTGTGACGGCGCGGGGGGACCGCGACGAAACTGACTGACTGACTGATGACGACCGGACACAGTCGAGAAACACGCGTGGACGACAGCCCCGTAAACAGCCAACCGTACCGGGCCTCACCACTGCTGTCTGAGTCTGTGCCTCCGCGTCTCACGTTCGGTTCACCTCACCATTCATACGAGCATACTACGATCCAATCTCCATGACGTTTAGAGTTTATTGTGGTTGCGCCACGGAGCCGGCACCACTCCGCTCATATGGGAGCAATATTGATTCATCGAGAGTCCTGATGCGCCCCGGGATCCAGGGAGCTCCAGAGCGCCCTCGGCCTCGGGGTGTCGGCGCTCAGCTGTGCTGCGCTCCTTATTTGGTCATGCAGCTGGCGAGGACCTCAAGCGCCTCCATCGAGACGGAGCGCCGGGTCATAGGCACGCCTGCGATGGACTGCACACGGCGCATGCCAAGCTTGTGCAAGGGTTTCTCAATCAGTTTCTCGATGGGTCGCGCCACGCACGAAGAAGCGATGCACGGGCCAACGCTCGGGACGACGCTCGGGCCAACGCTCGGGACGACGCTCGGCGGCGAGAACAGGTACGAGACCCGCGCGCCGAGGCGCATGTTCACCTGTCGCTCGAGCGCCTGCAGGTAGTCATGCCCGCTGGCATGCCCACCTGCCTGCAGGTAGTCGGCCGCCTTCAGCATCTGCGACGGCTTGAGCTGCTGCAGGTAGGTGCGCTGGCGTGCATGCAATAGGACAGCATTCAGGGCGCGGTCGAGCGTGGCGGAAGTGTTGAAGTGCACCGGCTTGGTGAGATGGTCGAAGCAGTATTCAGGCTGCAGCAGCTGCTGGAAGGGAGGCAGCATCGGCGGCGGGCAGAGCGTGCTGGCTGTGGGCGCTTGCTGCACCCACTGCGACACATTAGGCTTTGGATTGTAGGCTGGCAGCGGGTGCGCGTCTTCCGACTCAGAGGACTCGTCGGGTGGGCTCTCTGGCTGAAACGGCAGGCTCTCTAGCTTGGCGGGCGGGCTCGATGGCCCGGCGAAAGTGGTCGATGCCGTGCGTGGGACTGGAGAGGACGAAGTGGTATGCTTGGCCCCAGAGGTGGTCTTTGTGCGCTCCTTTTGACGTCGATTTTGAAACCAGACTTGCACCTGCGCCGGTATTGTGCGCGTGTGCGGGTGAGGTCGGGTGCTCCACGTCCGGTGCAAAACATGGCGCGCGCAGGAGAGGTCGAGGTTGAGATCATGTTAATTAGCAGCCACGTACCTGCCGCACCTCGACGCGCAGCTGATGTGCGAGGTGGACGCGCGCCTCGAGGTCGGGAAATGCAGAGACCTTGTACGAGGCCTCGAGGATCATGCGTTGCATGTCCGTGGGCGCCCACCGGGAGCGGCGCTGCGCCAGACCCATCATCCCCAGAATTTGTCGCGATACGAAAGTGCGCGGACTTCGAAGGGGAGATTATCGAAGGAGATATTAGATGGAGAATTCCTCATGAAATGACATGGAAATGTCCCGGAGCTTTCAGAGGATGCTCAGCTCGCCTTCGTGGCAGCGCACGTGCGTGAAGCCGCGCAGCCCAAGGGCGCCACTGGCGGCCACCGGCGGCGCTGCGGCCGGGGCGGGCTCCCGCATGTGCTCGTCCTCCTGGGGCTGCGCGATCCACACACGCGCGAGGGGCTGCGGGCGCGGCGCTACGGCCCAGCCGATGTCGCACGGCCGCGTGGGCGGGTGCGCGGGGCGCAAGTTGAGCGCGTCGGAGGCGGCGCCCGCCGCGTCCGGCTGCACCCGGAGCTCGAAGCCGAGGGATTGAGTGCGCCGGAGGAGGTCGGTGAGTTTCCGTACCGAGCTCGGTAACAACAGCGCACCTCCGCCGCGCTCTGCGTCCTCGAGGCGTAACGTGTCTTCGCGCGCGGCGGCGGGGTCGCTCAGCCCAGCGCTCAGCCCGGCGGCGCTCAACTCGGCGCCGGTTTCGGCACAGGGCTCGCCCGCGACGGCGCGCGTCGTGCGTCCCGGCTGGTGTACGAGCCGTGGTGCGTAGGGCGCGCCGTGCAGAAAGGGCACGGGCGCGAGGAGCTGCAGCGAGAGGAAGGCCGGCATGCCGGCCGTGCGCGTGTTGAGTAAGAACTCATGCAGACCATGCAGAGCATCACGCCCACGGAAGAGCAACGTCGAGCCTTGCTGATGGTCAACCCCAGCGAGGCGCCGCTGCCGCCCGACGACGCTGTCGGGCTGCTCCTCGTGTCGACCCCGGTTGAGCGACGCGAGCACCTGGGCATCCTCAGCCTCCGGGTCGTCATCTGCCGCCGCGCGGCTCCCGCTACCGGCGCGAGCGCGACTGCCGGCGGCGCCAACTCCGATACCGGTAGCCGCGGCGGCGGCAGCCGCGCTCGCGCCGGCGGCGGCGTCGCGCGTGCCTGCGGGCGCGAGCGGCATCTCAAACGGGACGCGCGCCTTATCGAGGAGCGCGCGCAGCCCATGGCTTGAGGGCGAGAGCACCGCGTAGCAGCTGCTCGCGTCTGTGAGAGCCGAGCCAAGCGGCGGCTCGGACCACCTCGGGTCATCCTCCTCTATCGCGGCGCCGTTGCGCCAGAGCACACAAAAGTGGCCCGCAGTCGCAGCCGATGCCTCGCGCGGCGCCTCGGCGCGGCAGTAAAAGTACGGGCACCGGCCGTCGCGCAGGGCGAGGAACAGCGAGCGCAGCGCGGCATCCCAACTGTCGTTGAGGCCGTCGGCGTACTCCTTTTCAGGTGAGCCGACGGCCGCGTTGGAGAGTTGCTTGGCGAGCATCGGTGGCAGCCGATGCGCGGGATGACGCCACTGAAGTAGCGCGCGCTCGAGCGCCACGCCCCAGCTCTTCGGCCCGTCGGGACCATCATCCATCTCCGCGACCGCTGCCGGCGGGTGGCCACGCAGGGCGGCAGCCCGAGCGGACGGCAGCGACTGCGTGCACCACGCGAGGCTCGATGACGAGGTAACGAGGCCGCCACGCTTGAGTGCCCAGTCGTTGGGTACCGTATGCACCCGTGTGCCTGAGGGGCGCGACGGTGGTGGCCGACGGCTTGTGGCGCCGCCGGCCGCGGGCGCACTACCGTTGGGCTTGCGCACGCTCATGAGAGCCTGGTTGTTGAGCTGCAGGCAATCGGCTAGGAAGTCGCCGCCCGGTGATGGCTTCGAGGCGGCGTGATGCTCGATGGAGGAGGAGCCGGCGGACCGGGCTGGCGGCGGCGCCATCGAGCCACTTTGGTTGCCACTGTTGATCTGCAGCCGGCCCATCTGCGGCGATGGCGTCGGCTGCATGGGCGAGGGCTCGCTCGTGGGGCGCTTTTTGCCCGAGAACATCTGCGAACAAGTGTCAATACCTCACCGAGACAGTGCACAGCGGCGAGCCTTTTTGTAGCTACTATGTACGCACGGTGGGAGGCGGCGCGAGCGAGTGAAAGTTCGTCGGTCAGTTTCGTCGTGGACCCGACACGCACACCGAGTTCACGTTCACGTTAAATAGCCAACACGGCAAGACGCACACCCACACTTACTTCTAACACGCTCACCACTCATCAGGCATTGTGCACACGGTATCCCCCCGCGCTCATCACTCCTAAACTAACTCCACCGTCTCGCAGAGTACGGCTCCGCTGCCCCCGTTCAACACAAGTACAAGAGAACTCGCTCGCACCTGTCATGCTCAGTACTACAGTACAAGATCACATGTTACGGATGGGGCGGGCGCGACGAGGCACTTTTCGAGTGCCTTTTCATGGGGTTCACCTCAGTCGAGTTCGTTGACCTCCGCGTTGTGGTTGCGGACTCGAGGGCAGGGACTCAGGATGTGGATGAAGGCAAGCGGCGCGCCTTTCTCATGCGAAAGGAGGTGACCCAGTAGGCGAGCTTTCGCTCTGCTATCATCCGCCTCGAGGCGAACTCTGGCGGCTTGGCTGACACGAGCTTCTCAACCATGTCCTTCAACGTCGCATCGAGCATGTTTTTCGACCAGGTAACGTCGTACGGGACGGAGATGGGGTTGTGCAAGTAGCACGCGAGATCGTAGCCCGCCCGTCGGATGCTGGGGTAGCCATTCTCGGCTAGAACGCGGATGGCGCCGGGGTTGACCCGCTCGAGCTCCGCGGGCAGATTCTCGAGAAATGCGACCATCTGCTCATAATTGTAACTGCCGCTGGGCCGCCCGCTAATGTTGATGGAGATGAGCGGCTTGCCGGCGTCGAGCGCCGTGAGCATCTCAATGAGGCACCATGGTCGAGAGAGCACGCCAGGGGTGAGGATGACGACTAGGACGTCGGAGAGCCTCACATTGTCACGAAGTTCAGAGAGTGTCTTCAGGTTGTCCGAATCTAGAAAGACCTTCGGGTCTCGATGAATGATGTGCTCAGTGTCGCACGGCCTTTCCTTGTAGACCCTTTCGATGCCCTCCTTGAAGATGCGAGCCTCTGAGGCGGCTTCATACTTGTAGTGAGAGAGGAAGGCAATGTACGAGTACGAGCCACGGAGCATGTGGAGCCGCGCGCCAAACTCGGGGTCGAGGGCAGCGTCGATTGGAGTGAGGCCATCGGCAGTCGTGGCAGCGGGGCCAATGAGCGGCAGCCGCGTCCTTTTGAGCAGCATCTCACAGATCTCGTAATCATGCGCTGACGCCGCAGCATGCATCGGAGTGGCACCCCTGAGCGAGCACGCGCTGCGCTGGTCGTGCTGTGGAGAGAGCTCACCCAGCCGAATCAAAACGTCGACCATCTCCTTCAAGCCGGTAGCCGCGCTGAACATCATCAATGACCAGCCTGCGAGCTGCGAGCGCAGCGTGAGGAGGCTGCGTGCAAAGTCCCTCGAGGAGGGGGATGCCTGCTGGGCCTGCGCAGGCTCGCCCATCTCGGCGCCCGAGCTACTAGCGCGCATGCCGTTGGTGCTCTTCGGTTTCGACACGCCGCTGGCATCCCCCTCCTTCGCCGCCATCGCCATCGCCACCTGCTTGATCGACACGCCGCTTGCATCCACCTGCTTTTCGAGCAGCGGTGGCAGCACTCCCCGGAGCAGCCCAAGCTCGTAGTCTTCCATATCCAGGTACGCGGAGTTGAACGTCGATTTTGTGTGTGTCATGGCCCAAAGGCCAGTCTGCTCCTCGTTGAACACGGATGCGTACGGATCACGATATCCCACACTGTCGTTCGCGATCGGCCGCTTGCTGCTGCGTGAAACAAACGACTCCTCGCGCCGCGCGGCCACTTTTTGGCGGATCTCGGCGGCAAGCCGAGTGAGCGCAGCCAGGACTGCGTTCGCAGCGAGCTTGTGTAGCGGGTCCGTGGTGGACAGCCAACGCTCGTGCGAGTTCGCCACCTCCTCAACAACAAGCTCGTGAAACGAGATCGGCTTGGAAGCACAGAGCATCCACGCAGCAGCGCCGGTCAGCTCTGCCTCCATGGATGTGCTTGGCTTTGTCGGCTGCATCTCGACGGACTTGAGGACTGAGACCTCGTCTTCCGTGTCAAGGGCTGCAAAAACCAGCTGCGCCAGCATCATGAATTGGTACACGCGGCTCATCTGCACGGTTTGCCGGGTTTGGCTGTTACGAAAAGCGATTCGCATGCAGTGGCGACACTCGTGCGCCCGCTGGAGGGGGGTATACCCAAGCGCGTCCTTCTGGGCGAGCATCGCGCGAAGCTCCGCGAGAGGCAGCTCTTTCGAGCCGATGGGCGGAATGTACTTGATCGAGCCGCGCATCACCGCGATGTGAAGCACATTCTGGCGGAGGAAATTGGCATCGGAGAGCACGTCGTGGGCACCGGGGGCAGGGAGCCTGCCATCGTCGGCCCTGTCCAATGCTGGCACCGTGCCCGACGCATCCATGGACGCGTCCATGCTTGACAGATCCCCTGGGCGCAGCTGCATTACTTGATCGGCCACATCGCCCATCTCGTAGCGAAGGACGGTCAGTAGCTCGTCACGATCGCCACCGAGCTGACCGCCGGGCTCGAGGGCACAGAGCTGGCCCGCGCCGTAAGCCCAGAGCATCGATTGCGTTGTCGTGAGCCGATGGCACCAGCCGGCCGCAAAGCCAGCGAAGAAGGCATCGCCCGCACCGATGACGTCTCGCTTGATCGAAGGCGACTGAGTCAGGTAACGATGTGGCATCCGGAGCACACGGTCCTCGTGGCGGAGTGTTGGGCTGGCCTCTTCGGGCGGGTGGCTCACACGCGCGCGGCGCGGCGGCGAGCGCGTGCGCGCTCGGAGGACGACGCCAAGCTCAGCACGCACAATGCAGATGGTGAGGCCAGGAAAGGTGTTCAGCAACTCATCAGAGACCTCTTCCGCATCCGCGACGGTGATGATTGAACGCGGCAGGCCCAAGAGGACCGAGGCCTCCGTCGTGGTCAAGTATGCCATGTGCACCGAACCTTCCCGGAGGAAGTCGTTCACTTGCGGCGCATTGATAGAGTCCAGGGGAGAGAGTTTGAGAGCGACGAAAATGCCAGCACGGCGCGCGTTGGCGGCGAGCTTGCGCATGGAACCCATATCCACCTCGAGCTGCATCAATAACATCTTGACGGCCGAGGGGCCGTGGAGCAGCTTGATCGCCGCATTCACCTCCCGGTCGGACACACTCATGTTGGCGCCGAGACAACAGACTGTCACCTTCTTACCAGTGTGTTGCCCGATAATCTGCACTGCGACGCCCGTTGCCTGCTCCTCCGCGCCAACATCTATCGATAGACAGCCCTCTCGCGTGACCCTGTGCAAAAAGTCTTTGATGGTCGTAGCAAGGCCGTCGTTACCCACACAGCCGATCAAATGCGTCGTCACCCCGAGTCGAGCGCATGCGACCGCCTGGTTGAGGCCCTTGCCCCCAGGGAGCGCCGAGAACTCGCCCAGAAACGAGTTGCTGTTGGACTCAAGAACGTCGCTGGTTGAGGTATCGCGATGCGTCGCTTTCAGATCCATGTTGAGTGAGCCGAAGACGAGTGCCGGCACCGAGCCGGTTGTGTGACTCTTCCGCTTCAGAATTGCACGCGCGATGCAGCCGCGCGCGGCGCTCTGTATATAGGTCGCCGCCGCGGCGAGCGCAGTCTTCGCCGTATGCACGAGAGGAACGTTAGAATCCAGAAGATTGGCGAGGTCATCGACGAGTGACGCCTCATCGAGCGTGAGCACGGAGTAGGTGAGCATCGCGATGAAGACAATCTCCAATCGCTTCCCTTCCTCGTACATGCGATCACGGTAGGCGAGTAGAGGTTTGTGAAGGGCCTGCGTGAGTTGCTTGTGTTTTCGAAGACTCGTGAAGAGCTGCTCGAGCTCGAGCGTAAGTTCATCGCTGCTCGGCGTCGCGCTGCCACCGAGGGCGCCGGCGGCGCCCGCTGTGGCGCCCGCTACGGGGCCTGCAAAAGCGCCCGCACTATCAACGCCCACCTCGATGCGCTCGTTGGCCACGCCCGCCTCGCGGTGCTCCACCGCCCGCAGGCCATTGTAGGATCGTGGGTGGGCCTCGTCGAAGGTAGCCCTGCCTTTCGCCTCCATCGCGACGGGTAGCTCTTGCGCCTTAGCGGCCGGCTCTCGAGCCTCCTCCTCCTCCGCCGCCGCCGCCTCGGCCTTTGCCTCAGCCGTGGCCTCGCTGACGCCACTCGCATTGTGTTGAACACGCTCACGCCACTCAGCGCTCGCAGCTCGCTGCATCTTTAATTCTGCTATCGTCGCCGCAGCCGTCGCCGCCGAGGCAGTGAGCTGCTCAAACTCTTCCTGCTTTCGCTCGAGCTGCTCCTGAAGCTCCTTGTTTTGCGCCTCGAGGGCGACGGCGCGCGCCTTGGCACTCTTCAGCTCCATCTCTCGCTGCACGTGTGCTCGATGCTCGGCGCCCTCGTCTTCGACCACTGGTCGCAATGTCTCAATCTTTGCCGGCGAGAGAGGTCTGCACACAGGAAGCCAGTCGGAAGGCATCGAAGGTGAACTCGACGAAGATATCGCAGTACGTATGCCGCTCGAGGAGCATGCCGCCGCCCTCTGCTGTGGGAACAACTGCTGTGGGAACTCCTTCTCTGGCACGGCATTGAACGACCGTGCTTGGGGTGGCAACAGCGAGCACGCTGGTTGCGAGTGAGACGGAAAAGAGCGCGTGCGAACCGTCAAATCGACGGGCTCTGCCGGCGCGTGGCGCGCGAGACGCTTAGTCCGCAGCGCCTGGATGACCTCGTCGCAAGCGTCCAACTCTTGCTGGCAGCGAGAAAGCTCCGAGGTGAGCAGCTCGGTCACTTGCGGCGGCATGTGCCAAGACTGCGAAAGGGTCACGCCGCTCTCTCCGCAAATGAGCAATCCTGATACCAAAAACGGCAACTTTCCCATGTTTCAAAGTCTTTGAACCGGTTGGATTAGAGCACCGTCACAGACATGCGGACCTCTTCCCCGAAGAAAACTCCGTGTTAGAAGTCTCACAGACACACTTTCACATTCATACGGAAGTCTGTGATGGGCGGTCGGCGGCGAGTCTGCGCCACTCCAGTGAGAGTCTCCACGGGACCGGTGGTTGTGCGTCTTGCGTGAATGGGCGACCGGCGAGCCCTCGTCCTCCTGCGCCACGGCACTCCACTCGAGGAGGCAGTGGATCCCGCACGGCATCTTTCAGACGCGGGCAAGGCGCAGGCTGCTTTCGCTGCCAACGGACTGTGCGCATACTTGGAGTTGCCCTCCACCTTCGTGCCCATGGCATACGGCGAACCTTGTCCTGTGGCAATCTTTCACTCGGGGAAGGAGCGCGCCGCTCAGACCGCAAAGATTGTCAACGACGGGCTCTCTGCTGCAAAATGCGAGACGACACTCACTGAGTGCGTTGCAGCGGCCTCAAACACTTCTGCCATCCCCACTGCCACGTCGGCTGAGTCTCACTGTACCACATTCCAGGAATGTTGCTGCACTCAAGCCCGACGCCGCTCCAGATGCGGCACTCGCCCTCGTCGCCGCCACTTCGACACCTCTCACCGTTCTCGTAGGGCACTTGCCAAACCTGCACCAGATTGCAACCAATTTGGGGATTGTCATAGGCGCAGACGCATTCGCACCCTGTGGTGGTGTTGTTCTCGAAGCAAACGGCAACGGCGGATGGATGCTTGCCCACCACATCGTCCCGGAGCAGGAGAAGAAGGACTGGTGGCGCCACGGCGTAAGCGTGCACATTCGCGCGGATGAAACGGGCTGCGAAGACGTCGAACCTGTGACGCAGACGGCTGGCCACAAGTGCCCTTGCACAGAGTGCACCTGCGGTCCCGACTGCAAGTGTGCACCGGGCCAGCCGGGATGCGACCCTTGCTGCGCGTGGCAGAAGGCCAAGAGCTAGAGAAATCACTAGTGGGCACCTCACGTCGATGGGCATTCCCATGGTACATGGAAGGCCCACGGAAAAGGCCGCTCGTTTGGACTGTGGAGCGGTCGGGAGAACTTCATGGTCGACGTGTAGCGACGGTTTTGGGGGGGAGGTCGCGGCACTGATGCTCAACGTACTGGTACATGTATCAACGCTTCAACGGTAAAGACGACAACAATGGAGGCTCCAAATTTCGTTTTCTGCCCTTGGTAAGTTTGGTTGCGATCTTCGGATTCTCCTGTGGCGTGCGGTGGGGGCCATGGTCCCCTATTCAGCATTCACGCGTGCATTTCATTGCTTTTGACCGGCAATGAAAACTTATTCGGATTCGCGGATGCGACATTTGATAATTCGGTATGCGTGTCAGACGAACCCATGGACCCCGCCCTCTTCTTCCGTTCCGCCGCCCGCCCGGCCCGCGCCGCCGCCGGCCAGGTTCCCCCTAGAATCCGTAGAAAGTTTACAACCCAGAGCAGCCCCAGGGGTGGGCCCTGATGAAAGGGACACCATGAGACACTCTGAACATGCTCAATCACTCCACTCGATTGCTCTCTGCTCTGGGCGGCGCGGTACGGAAGGTGGTAGGTGCCCCGGGCGGGGCATGGCGCATGCACAGTGTTCAGGTGTTCTCGCACTGGTGTGCCCGGGGACTGTGGGCATCTCAGCCTCCGGGCACCGTCTCCGGGCACACCAAGGGCGGCGTGCACAGTCCCCGGAGCTCCCGGGACGTTCATTGGGCGTCGCCGCCAAGGGGTCGCCGCCGCGTCGCCGCCGCGTCGCCGCCGCGTCGCCGCCGCGTCGCCGCCGCGTCGCGGCCTTGACGCCCCTCTCCATGTGGCAGGAGGAGGCACCACTGCTGCCGGGCGTCGCCTTTCGCGTCGCCTCTCGGAGGCGTGAGGCTCCTCTCGGAGGCGTGAGGCTCCGCTCATCTACAGTTCACCGATTCTGAGGCGATCTGCAATAATATCTCCCGGGCTGTGAATTTTCATCAGACCGCGCTGCGCTGCGCTGTTCCTGGTACATGCCAGACAATCGTGAGCGCTCGATCGCCCCGCTTTCGCGCACTGCCGGCAGCCCACAGGGTGTTTCTGGGAACCGTCGGCATCCTCTTGAGCTCATTCGGCCTATGGTATACGGACAGAGTAGAAGCGCAGCGGCCGCCGGCACGGCTTCCACCACCCGGCCGCAGCAGCTATTGAGTCCAAGGCTCTCGACGCTGCTGCTGCTGCAAGTGTCGGGTGCAGCCTCGGGTGTGCTGCCGTTGTCCACATGCCACCCGACGCCCCTGCGCGTGCCGCAGCCCGTCCGCCTGTGCGCCACCGCCGCCGCAGCGCCACCGAGCATACCTGCCGCCATGCCCTCCTCCTCCGTGTGGGTGGCCTCGCTCGGCGACGGCGTGCACGGCGCGGAGGCGGCCGCGGCCGTGTACGCAGCCTTCGCCGAGCTTGCTGCATCGGCCGAGTTTGCGACGGAGACTTGGGCAAGACGGCCGATGCTGCGCCGCGATGTGCCGGGCGTCGCGCGCTCGTTCACGCTCGAGCATCTAGCTGCGGCGGTCGACGGCGACTTCTTAGATGCGGGCCGGGGCATCGCCGAGGATCTGGGCGACGGCGGCTGGAAGATGGCGGCCGTCTCGCAGCCGCGCGGCTCCTCGTTCGAGGACGCCAAGATGCGCTATGTCGACGTGCAGAAGGCGATGGAGGATGGGACAGTGGTGTTCAACTCGGCGGGTGCGCACATCTCGCGCCTGGGTAGCATGTGCCTAGCGGCGCTCGACGCCTTCGGGCTGCCCAACTGCCTCAACCTGTACGTGACCGCCAAGGGGTGCGCCACCTCGGCGCCGCCGCACACGGACAAGCAGGACGTCTTCGTCTTGCAGAGTGGCGGTGCCAAGCGTTGGAGAGTATACACACCGCCGCCGCCTGACGCGAAGCCGCACGCCGATCCGCTGGCAAGGGGCAAGGCGCACGATGCGCTGCGGCTCGACGAGCTGGCGGCGCCGCTGCTCGACGTAGTCCTTCGGCCGGGCGACATGCTCTACGTACCCGCCGGCTTTCCCCACACGACGGACACCGTCCACACCGCGGCGGCGGGGGCTGCGGCTGATGAAGACTCAATCCATCTGACGATCGGGCTGGACACGCACATCTGGGGGCTCGATTACGCGGGGCTGCGCCGCGGCGCGCTCGCGCGCCTGGGGCTGCCTGATGCGCTCACCGAGACGGCGCTCGGAGCACGCCTCTACTGGCGCCTCATTGGTGTCCCCGCTTGCCTCGGATTCCTACGCGGACACGTGGCCGGTCATGTCGCAGCGCCGCCATCGGAGGCGGCGGTGCCGTCCGAGGCGGCGGATCCGGCGGAGCGCGCGGCCGCCGTACGGGCGGCCGTGGTGGCGGAGCTTGTCGCGTGCGCGCGCGCGGCCGAACCGTTTCGGTGGGGGACCGATGCGGACGATGCCAAAGTGGGCGCGGCGCTCGAGGCGGAGGCAGTCGCGGCCCAATGCGAGCGGCACGCTGCACGAGTGCTCGAGGTGCAGCGCGCCATGTACCTCGACGCGGCGCGCGACGTGCGCCCGAGCGCGCCGGGCATGCCGCGGGTCTCCCTCTTCCGCGTGCGTGAGCACTTGGCCCGGCTCGAGAAGGCCATGGAGGCTCATCTTGAGTGGTACGGACCCGAGGCGGTCGCAAGGGCGCGCGCCGCGGCCGAGGCGGCCGCCGCGTCGCTGCCGGGGCGGGCGGCGAGTGCGGCGGCGGGCAAACCGAAGAAGGGCATGGCCAAGGCGGGTGGTGGCGGCAGCGGCATGGCCGCGGGAGGGTTCGGAGGAGGAGTAGGGTCTGTAGGGGGCGGCGGTGCGAAGAAGAAGAAGCGATGACGCGACGCACGCGCGTGACACGTATGCTGCCATGCTTTATGGGAAGCCGTGATCAGATTTTAACTAAATGAACTTGCACGCATCCGTTAACGAAACAAACCAACACGGCGCCAGATCGTGCGGCGCGCGCAACAGCGCCGACGAGTGGGGCAAGCGGGCCCGTTGCAGCGGTCCTGGCCGGAGCGCGCAGAAGGAACA
>PJAB01001149.1:0-16836 GCA_002887195.1 Chrysochromulina parva
GAGCGCCTTGATTGTTTCTGCTGGCACGACCTTGCTCGTGGCCGACGTGGGCTGCTTGAGGCCGGCCTCGGCGAGCTGCACCGCCGCAGCGCCGCAGCGCCGCAGGACTTTGATGTCCGCGGCCGACCGATGCGTGTTCGCCTGGCTCATGAGGAGCGCGATGATCGCCTGGGGGCAGCCTGGCGTCACTGGCATGAGCTCGAGCACCTCGCGGGCTCGTTTGTCACGCTTCTTCATCGCAGGGACCTTGGCAGGCAAGAGCGTGCTCGTGAGGTTGGTCACGGATTCGTTGCGAGCGAGCGCGAGCCATCGGCGGCCGAGCACCTCGAGGTGCACCGCGGGCGAAGGGCTGTGCTTGAGCAGCACATCGATAACTTGCCGCACGATGTCTTTGGTGTCCACATCGATGGGACTCGGCGACGGTTCGCACGCCATCGGTACGGGCGGCTGATTCGGAATGGCACCGAGCGCATTTGCGAAGGATTCGAAGTCGGTGTGCTGTGTGGCGAGCATGGCAACGAGGAGCAGGCGAACGGAGCACCAGCGCATGCAAAATGCTTGCGAGTGCGCCAACGAAAGACAGGCGAGACCCGGATGGTCGCAGCTCAGAGTAAACGAATGGTTTCTTTCCTTTTTTATCGAGTGACAACGGCGGACACTCTGGAATTTGGTCACATACTAGCTAGCAGCTGTAAATGCGACGCAAACATGTTCGTCAAACAATTGACGGAACACTAAATACTAGTAACGAATCATGTGGTGCGGGTGGTCTTCAATGTTACTGTAACAGGAAGATCCGGTTGACGAAGCTACAGTACTGTACGTTCACGCTGCACGTTCACGCACGGTCGCCGCTTTTTCTCACAATGCGAAACAGCGCGGTCCCCGACGTCGCGGGACGGCCGCTCGCATCGAGGTTCGAGGCGCTCGCTGAGCTACTCGGCGCTGCACTGACGCCCGAGCGCTTCCTGTCGGAGCACTTTGACCGGCAGTCGGTGCTGCTCCAACGCACAGCCAGGGCCCGCCCTCTGGATGACGCGCCGCTCACGCTGGACGAGATGGACGAGTTGCTCGTGCGCGCGTCGCTGCCGGGAACTTCGGCCGAGCTGCTCATCTTCCAAGACCTGAAGCACGTGACCGAGTATGCCACGCCCCACCTTGCCTATGCTAGCGGTGCCTCGCTCATCATCAACCGCGTCGACAAGCTGTGGCCGAGGGTGCACGAGCTCTGCGCGCGCTTGGCTCGGGACTTCCGCTACGCGTACGGGAACGTTTATCTGACGCCGCCCGGCAGCCAGACGGTGCCGCCCCACAGCGACGACCACGACGTCTTCATCGTCCAGCTGCACGGTACGAAGCACTGGCTAGTGTGGCCGACCGTCCATCCGCTCTCGCAGCGCCGCCCATTTGCCGACGAGCAAGCGGGCAAGGATGGCCGTCGGCTACCTGACGGGACCTCGCGGCTGACGCTGGAGACCCTCGGGCCTCCGGAGCTGGATGTGCTGCTGCGGCCGGGGGATGTGCTCTACATTCCACGCGGGGTCGTCCACGTCGCTCACACTGGGCACTCAACGGCAATCAGCACAGGGCAATCAACGGCAATCAGCACAGGGCAATCAACGGCAATCAGCACAGGGCAATCAATGGCAATCAGCACAGGGCAATCAATGGCAATCAGCACAGGGCAATCAGAGGCAATCAGCACAGGGCAATCAGAGGCAATCAGCACAGGGCAATCAGAGGCAATCAGCACAGGGCAATCAGAGGCAATCAGTGGCGATGGTGGCGGAGCGAGCGGCAACGTTTCGAGCGCCGTGTTGGGCGCGATGTCGGGCGCTTCGCTGCATCTGACCATTGCCATTCCGACAGCCGACCTATCGCTGAGTACCACAGCACTCAATGCGGTGCGGATCATGCCACGTTGTGTTGAGCGGAGCGGGGCCGCATGCATTGGCGAGCGCTCTGATGGCCTCTCTGATGGCCTCGCTGATGGTCTCTGATTACACCCCTCATCAGGTGCGGGCCGCATGCTTTGGCGAGCGCCAGTTTCGTCAGGCGCTGCCCTTCGGCCCGATGCCGATGCCGTCTGTGATGCCCGCGCCGCCCGCGCCGCCAGCGCTGGCTGTGATGCCACCCGCGCCGCCCGTGTCGCCCGCGCCGTCCGTGTCGCCCGCGCCGTCGTTGGCGGCGATCGGAATGTCGACCGCCGCCGACGCCAATACCAACGCCCATGCCGCCACGTCAATACCATCGACCACGACAATGGGCGCTCACCACGACGGCTTCATTACCAAATTTGGCTCTCACAACGGCGCCGCTTTGGGCGCTCACAACGGCGCCGCTTTGGGCGTCTGGCGTCAGCGGTTTGAAATGCTTTGGGCGCGCGTGCACGCTCAAGTGTCTTCACAGCAGGGGGTGGCGAAGGCGGAGCTGCATCGCCGTATGCGGCAGCAGCGGCACAAGCAGAGGCACGCCTTCTCCCTGATGATGACCACTGATGACCACTGATGACCACTGATGACCACTGATGACCTCTGATGGCCACTGATGACCTCGTGCCCTCACAGGCACGCCTTCTCCCAGAGCGAAGCGGCTTTTGCACAGCTGGTCGCGAGGAGCGGCGGAGGTACGTGATTGCCTGCTGATTGACGTCTGATGGCAACGGATGACAACGGATGAGCACTGATGACAACGGATGGCCACTGATGGCCACTGATGACCACTCTGAGCGCGCCCCTCGTGCCATCACCGACTCTCACTGCTGATGACCAATGATGACCACTGATGACCGCGCTGATGACCACTGATGACCACTGATGACCTCGTGCCATCACCGACTCTCACTGCTGGTCACTGGAGTGCCCCTGATTGCATCAGGCGACCCTCGTGCCGTCTCCCTCAGCGCCGCCACCACCCTCATCAAGCTCGTCCCTCTCGAGCTCATCGAACCCGAACCCGAGTGGCCGCCGACGGACCTTCGAAGAATTGCACAGTCGGTGCCAATGCCGGGTGGGCCGGGCATGCTCACGTACATGCATGCGCCGGCGGGCTTGTTCGATCCTCTGAACGCCTTTGCCGCCCTCCCAGTCGGACACAGGTTCTGCATTGCCTGCTGATTGCCTGCTGATTGCCGCCCACGTGACGACCTGCATCGGTTCTGATTGCCTGCCGATTGCCTCCCTCATCAGGTTCGCTCTCTCCGAGCTGGCGGCACGTGACGACCTGCTGCGCGTGTGCGCGGCGCGGTCGCTCTTTGGGCTCGGGGTCGTGAGTAGGGCCGTGGACTAACTATGCAGCATATTAAACAGCCGTACGCGTAGACGTACACTGATCGTGGTACGTGGACTGTTACATCTATCTATGAATAAACAGCATGATAAACAGCTGTAATACACACTCTCGACGTGCTCTGCCAGTCGAAGACGTGTACAGCTGTAGAGAGGAAGGACTCGCAGTTGCGAGTTGGACGGGCTGTAACGATTCGGCTTGGTTCGAGGATTTCGATTTTAGTGCGGGGGAATTTGGTGATACATTTATTGTTCTAAATACTAAAGCGCCTCACACGATTCACGTAGAAGATGAATGCGCCATGATGCGCTGGACGGCTGGAGGAGGGCATGCATGCAGATGGTTATTTCCGTTCCCGAATCCCGATCCATTTTTGTTATCAAGGAGAGCGAACCAAACTTGGAATTTGCGAAGTCAATGTCGAACCGCACGCGAACCGCTGCCTGCGATCCCTAAACGCTACCACTGCGCTCGCAGAAAGTACGTTCTGAACATGCGCATGGTGATGTTGCTGCTTGCGCTCCTGTTTGCACTCTCCAGCGCCGCCCCACCGCCGTTGGAGCCTGCGTTGGAGCCCGCGCTAGAGGAGCTCCGCAGCAAGGACTCAGGCAAAGATGATCTGGAACTCAGGACGCACGAGGACTACCCGAAACGGACGCATGATGAGCGCATGCTCAGCATGGCGTACACTCTGAAGAATCATTTTGCACACAAGCCCCTCACCCTCAAAGTGGCGCAAGAGGCAATCGATGCACACGTGGCGAACGGAAGAATGCTAGGTGAGCACAAGCTGCTCCTCGCGACCGAGGTCGGTACCCTTCTCGGGCCCGCTGCGGCCGCAGCAGCTGGGCTGGAGTTCACCGCCTCGGACGCCGATGAGGCAGCTGGAGAGGGTGGCACTACTGGAAAGGACCTCGAGGAAGGCGGCGCCGCAGGTCATGAGTCCGAAACCGAGAAGACGTCGACCGAGGGTGACATGGAGCTCACCGAACCAGAATTCAGCGGAGGGCCTCGGGTGCTCGGTGCGACGAGCCTCTACACCGCCGGTGCCGGAAAGCCGTGGACAAACAAGAAGGTCAACTATTGCTTTGCGGCCGAAGCCAAGCTTGCTGTGCGCCAGGTTATCGCTCGCTCTGTCGAGATGTTCGAGAAGGTGTTGCCATGCATCGAGTGGCAAGGTATGCACACGCAGCCACTTGCACTCTCGCGCGTAGCACCTTGTCCATGCGCCCTCTCGAGAAGGATGGCCTCCGATAATTTGCTGAAGTGCGAAGGATGCCTAAAGGGATTGCCTCCCATGAGAAGGATGGCCTCCTTCATTTGCCTGTGGACTCAGTCTGAGCTTACGCTGCTGCCTTATGGAATGCTCATAGATGTTGGCTACAAATCCGCGGGGGAGTGCCTCGTCAGCCCTGCCATTTATATCCAGTCTCTTGATACAGGCTGCTGGTCCTACGTGGGCGAGCTGACTCACTGGACATCCCAGGCACTGAATCTTCAATCGCCCGGCTGCGACTCTCTCGGCACTTCCATGCATGAGCTCCTCCACGCACTTGGGCAGACGCACGAACAGTCACGCCCAGACCGAGACACTTACGTGACAGTCAATTTCGCGAAGATCATTGCGGGCAAGGAAAACAACTTTCATGTGCAGGCGGAGGACGACGTTGCCCGTCCCTACGACATGCTATCCCTCATGCACTACAGCGCCTCTGCATTCTCCATTGATGGGAGTGACACAATCAACCCCAAGGACGCCGCATTCAGCCTGTACACGAGCAATCCGGCCGAATATCACAAGTACCACCTCGGCAATCGTGTAGGGATGACGCAGCTCGATGCTGACCAGCTAGCTGAGCAGGCGAGAGCTCCATCCCCCTGACGCGCGCATGCATCCACGATCCTTGTGCTCGCGTGCTCAAGCGTCTTGTTTCCCCTGTGCGCGCGCTCAGTACTCATGCACTGCAAGCGTTCTTACGGGGGTCGGGCAATGCGTCGACAAGGCCAACGATGACGGCACCGAGTGGAACGACGGTCGCATTTGGGCCGACTGCGACTTCTACCGGTCGCATGGGACCCACAATGAGACTTGCAAACAATACATAAGCAATCAGTACTGCTGCGGCTGCGATGGTGGCATCCAGGAGCAGATCTGGGCGTACCCTAGCCCTGATGAAATCTCTCCACCGCCGCCCAAGCCCCCGCCTCCGCCGTCTCCCCCGCCTCCGCCGCCCCGCCATTCTCCGCCGCCGCCACCTCCACCTTCGCTGTGCAGCTCGCTCTCCAACGACCAGCCCAACGGCCACTGCTGGTTCTGGAACTCTGTCGGCTACTGTGGCTCTAATAGCTGGGTGAGCCATAACTGCCGGTACACCTGTCATAGCTGCCCAACCAACAGGTTCTCTAACTGCGGCGCCCTTGCGGCGAGCGGCTACTGCTCATATTCGTTCTCTAGCGGTGGCTTAGTCAGTACGGCATGCCCACAGTCGTGTGGCGTGTCCATGGCCAGTTTCCAGATACTCTCTGAGTCGTCGCTCGACCCCGCCGCCAATGCACTCATCATGCCAAAAGAGGTCGTCGGTGAGCCCTGGCAGTCAGTGCAGCCTCCGATGGGTGACGACCCGTCTCGAGCCCGTGTCTGGCTAGAGGGCCTCGCATTCGGTGACAATGCGAAGTGAAGAATTCGAGGGCACGGGCGTACAGTGTAGCACGGGCGCAGGGCTGATGCACGTTCTTTCGCGGCTGAGTAACCGGCCGGGAGCATAACAGTGAATACAACTGAGATACAACAACTGAGATGCAAGCCGCCCGTGATGTCTAACATGATGGGCCCACGACGACGGAACGGTCGTGTGGGCGGAAGATACAACTGAGTTCAACATGATGGGCCAATGATGACGGAACGGTCGTGGGCGGGAGATACAACTGAAGATGGAATGAAGATTGATGACAGTAGAATCATCAATCTTAATGAATCGTGCATTATGGTGATGAGTGGGGTGATAGAGTGTGTATGTGTGTCTCTGTATCAGAGTCAGAGTATCAGAGACTCCGTGTCCGTCGCACCGTCGGTCCGTCGAATAACTTCACGTTATCGGAAACACTCTCTTCTCGAAGGATCGCGCTCTTCTCTCTCTCGCCGGCCCGCTCTCACCGCTCTCTCTCAACTCACAACTGAGCATACAACATAAATTTCGGGCCCAACCGCCCAAGCCCGAAGCCGAGCGCCGCTTGCGTGTTGCACTTGCGTGTGTGGATTTCGAACCGACACGAAGACGAACATGAACCAAATGCATGCAAGTCCTTTAGAGCTAGAACATCATGGACGGACAACACCTACTCGAAGATCTCTCTCGCTCCTGCGTTGCCGCGCCGCCGGCAACGCCCCCGCATCCGCCGCGCGCAGTTCGAGGCCCGTTGCATCATTCGGACGAGGCCCACCTGCCAAATGAGGAGTACTCGAAGGCGATCCAGCAGCCCGCCGCCGACCAAGGTGCGCACGGAACGTACGCAGCAGCTCTTCGCGTAGTGTCGCGTGCTGATCGGGCAGCGTCGCCACAAGCTCAATCACCGCCGCCTCGCTCTCCTCTTCCACACCAAAGTCCGCAGAGCCAGTCGGGTTCGTCTCGCCGGCGGTGTTGGCAGCGCCAGCCACAGCGCCCGCCCCAACACCGTCCGCACTGTCCGCACCGAGCATCCGAGGCCCGGATTTCCCTAATTTTTTGGCAGGTCTCCCGCCGTCCGCTCCGAACATCTGAGGGCCGAGTGCCCCCTCCACGCACAGTGCCACACTGAGCGCGCCACGGAGCACCTGTTACCAAATTTGGAGCAATCAGAGGAGGTCAATCAGAGGAGGTCAATCAGAGGTCAAGCAGAGGCCATCGGACGCAATCAGTGCCCAGCGGTGCCCATCACAGCGCCGCACCTGCCCGAGACTCTCAACGAAGCTTCCTAATTTGGCAGTCGAGCCTCCTAGGGCAGCCAGAGCATGCATGCGTGCGGAGCGCAGCCGGCGCTTGCGCACTTGCTCCCACGCGCCGTGCTGGGCGATCACGTCCTTGAGACGCGCGCCGCCGCGGCTGCCGAAGACGTCATCCAACCGTTGGCCCTTGTGCCAAAGCAGCTGGCCCCGATACACAAAGTACTCGATACGGTGCTCTGGCAACGCCGCGACCATCGAGCGCTCCCTTCCGCGGATGGACTCGTTGGGCGCGTCAAAGGGGCACTCGAGCGTCGCCGTCTCGAACCGGTCCCGGTACCCCACTACAAAGTCGCTCACGGACAGTGCCGGATCGTGAAGGATCCTTTGAATCACGTCGCGCGCGGGCCGGAGCGCGGTCTCCTTGGCGTCGCTGAGCGCCTCCTCGCAGACTCCAAAGAGGCGGCGGTGACCCTCAGTGCTCGGGTCTCGCAGCCGTTTCAGTCGAGCCACGCACGATCTGGGCCCGCGGCCGAGCGCCTCCGCCAAAACCTCGACTGGCTCGTTTCGGTGCGCCCACAGGTACTGATCGTCCGCGCGAGTGTACGGCTCGTAGAGGTGTGCCGGCATGCACAGCTGCGGCTCTGCGCCACGCAAAATTCGCGCGATACCGAGGTGCGCAGGCAACGCAGGCCATTGGGGAACCACGAGCATGAAGCCCATCATGCCATAAAATGGCGCCATGTTGGGCGCATGCGGGGGATCCACACTGTCTTTACATCCTGGCCTTCTTTTATGGATACCCCGTGAAAAAATGAATTACATCATGGCCTTGGCGAGATAAAGGATCTCGGAAGCCATTTCTCCGATGCCGTGTTCCGTCCTCGCGAGTAACGGCTGGAGCCGCTCGCGCAGCCCAGGAAGGCGCGCGAGCACCGCGGGCGAGAGGTCCTTGAGGGCGTGCACGATGAGATAAGTGCTGATCTCGAGCGCATCTTGGGGCGTCTGCCTGTCGAGTACTGAGAGAACCCGGGCGACGTTCGCCTCGATCATGGCCTGTGGGAGCTCAATGAAGAGTCCAATGGCCGCGTCAGCCGCTAGCTCTTGCCATACATCATCATCATCATCATCATTTTTGGGCGCCACCACCTCGGAGACGAGCAAGTCGACGTGCTGTGCGAGCCACTCGGCACTCGGGCGCGAATACTTGAGCACTTGCCAAGCACGAGGGTGGTCGGGGATCAGAGGCACGATTTGGTCGAGGTGACGACGGAGGACGCATGGCTCAAAATCCACGAAGCTGTCATATAAGGTCTGAAGCCCGGCGCCACGCGGAGCCGCCAGCAGAGAAGGCGCACGTTTCATCTGCTCCTCAAGGGTACTCAGCAAGCGCATCGTGAGCCTCTGCCGGTGCTCTAATTCGAGGCCGAGCTCGCGGATGCGCGCGTGCGCGTTGGCGTCGACGGCCGCTTTCCATGCTCGGCTGAAGCAGACGACTCGCCCCATCTCCTTGGGCGTCAGGTAGCCGATGATGCGGTCAAACATTTCGGGCGGCAAAATCACCTCGTGCCAGACCGACGATCCGTCGGCATGCACGTCCGCCGTCCGGACGAGCATCGCCTCGGAGACGGGCCGGTTGCGGATGCGCTCCTGCTCCCGTGTGAAGGCGTCACGCAGCAGGGAAACCTGAACGCCGATGGCGCCCAGTACGTCCGCGTGCGCCTTGGTGAGCGGCCCGCTGCTCGCAAGCGACCGCAGCGAGTCACGGATGTCGTGCAGCACAGCCATTCGGTCTTCGACGTCGATGGTGCGCGCCGCCTTGCGCACGGGCTGGTCGCTCGAGGAGCCCGTCGAGCCATCGAGCTCGAGCGGGCGCTTGCCGAGAGGCGTCGCCATGGTCGGGGGGGCGACGCTTCCCACAGTTCATTATGAATAAACACAACTCGCAGTTCACAGCGACGCGGCGCCACACTGCGCCCGTCGGCGGTGCAACCGAACGCTGAGAGACCGAAGACGTTTGCGTTGCGACGGTTTCAGCGGCGAAGTTTCCCCAAGGCCTTTGTGAAGCTCTTCGCTGCATTGACAACGGCCTCCGTGCAGCGATGCCCGGTAGCAACGACTACGACGAAGAGGACTTCAGCGATTTCCTGTCCAAGGTGGAGGACATCAACAAGACGATCAAGGGTCTGACCGACGGCAGCATCGACATCGACCAGCTCGACAAGGTGGCGGCCGAGAAGGAGGAGAAGATCCGCAAGGAGACGGCGGCCAAGGAGGCGAAGCGGGCGGCGAAGCGGGCAGAGGAGCAGGCCAAGATCCAGAAGAAGGTGGACGAGCGTAAGCGCCTCGACGAGGCCAAGGAGGCCAACCGCGAGAAGCTCCAGGAGCTCAAGGAGAGCTACTACCTGCGCAAGGCGCGCCGTGAGAAGTGGCTTGAGTTCCGTGAGTCGAACCGGTCGCGCGCGTTCTCGGACTACTACAAGGGATGGGACCTGTTCGAGGAAGATCCGGACGAGGAGCTCTTCGGCGATCCCGACAACCCGGCCGCCGTGCAGGATCAGGGTGCCTTTGACGCGATGGCCAAGGACATCGAGCAGCGCACCGAGCAGCGCAAAGGTGCGATCGCCGCGTGTGCCAAGGAGCGCGAGGCGGCGAACCTGGCGTTCAAGGCGGGGCAGTACTCGGAGGCCCTCTCCGGCTACTCGCGCGCTGTTGAGCACTTCAAGGGCGACAAGACGTCGCTCGCCAACCGCGCCGCGGCGCACCTGAAGCTGCGCAACTTCCTTTCGGCGCTCGACGACTGGTGCGTTGAGATTGCGAGTGAGATTGCGAGTGAGATTGCGAGTGAGTGCGTGGTACGCAACTTGCTCTCGGCGCTCGACGACTGGTGCGCGTTAGAAGGGCGTTGATTGCGATGATGGGCATTGATTGCGTGTATGGGCATTGATTGCGAAGATGATGTGCCGTACTGAGTGCTTAGCGGATTGCCTCCCTCATCAGCTCTCGCGTGATCGAGATCGCAACGTTCCTCGATAACGACATCAAGCAGCGCCCGCCACCGCCGCCCGTCCTCAAGGCATACGTGCGCCGCGCTGCCGCGCAGGCGGAGCTCGGCAGGTGCGTCGCGCCGCCCATCAACTGCGATTGAGTGCGATGGACTGCCACGGAGTGCCATGGAGTGCGATGGAGTGCCATCGAGTGCCATCGAGTGCCATCGAGTGCGATGGACTGCCATCGAGTTGAGTGCGATCACATTCACATTCACATTCACATTCACATCGAGTGCCATCGAGTTGAGTGCCATGGAGAGCGATTTGAATGGCCCACCTTGAGAGCGCGGCAGGTACGTTGAGGCGGCCGAGGACTTGGCGACCGCGCTCGCGATGGCGCCCGAGGCGGAGAAGGCGGAGATCAAGCGGCAGCAGTCGATCCTGAAGCAGGATTTGGCAGCGGCCAAGGCGGAGGCCGCCATCGAGGGCAAGGGTAGCGCGAGCAAGGGCGAGGATGCGAAGCTCGCCGCGGCCGAGCACCAAGCGCTGCGCAGTCGCGTGCGCGAGCTGCTCGATCAGATCCATACGAACGCGGACTCGAGTACGTCCTCCCTGTGAATGTGAATACCCGAATGTGAAGGCTCGAGTGCGTCCACCCTGTGAATGTGAATACCCGAATGTGAAGGCTCGAGTGCGTCCTCCCTCATCAACCTGATGGCCTCTCATCGCCTTGATTGCCTCCCTCCACGTGCTCATCAACCTAATGGCCTCTCATGGCCTCTCATATGCTTTGATTGCCTCCCTCATCAGGTGCGTCCTCCCTCGAAGTGCTCATCAACTATGCTGACCAGGAGCTCGCGGTTGCGGAATCCGCAACTGGCGCCGCCGCCACCGCCGCCGCCGCCGCCGCCACCGCCGCCGCCGCCGCCACCGCTGAGCCCGGGGGCCCTGCGGCCGGTAGCGAGGCGCCCACGACGGTGCGGCTGCTCGGCGGCGAGGCAGGGGGTCCAGCGACGGTTACAGATCCTCGAGTGCGCGCTGCCAACGTGGCGGTCGCTCGCACGAAGAGCGAAGCCGCGGCCGCCAAGGCGCTCGCTTCCCTGAGTACGCCTAATGGCCTCTGATGGCCTCTGATGGCCTCTGATGGCGCTCGGATTGCCTCTGATGGCGCTCGCGTCCCTGAGTACGCCTAATGGCCTCTGATTGCGCTCGGATTGGCTCTGATGGCACCCTTGATTGCGTCCCTCATCAGGTACGCTCGCACGCGAGTCCTCTGCGGCCCGTGTGTGCATCCGTCACGCGGGCGGGATCAAGCGCATTCTCGATCTGCTCGCGCGCACGTGCCAACGCGCGCTCAAGCTCAACGAGGCTGCGGCGGCGGCCGTGGAGGAGGGGAAGGAGAATGTGGCGGGGAAGGGGACGGTGGGGGCGAAGGCGAAGGCGAGCGCGACGGGTCGGGAGGTGAGATCTCCCCTGATGACGACTGATGACGACTGATGACGGGAGGTGAGTGCTTCCCCGATGACGACTGATGACGTCGACTGATGACGGCGACTGATGATGGCGACTGATGACGACTGATGACGGCGACTGATGATGGCGACTGATGACGACTGATGATGGCCACGGATCACCACTGCGACTGATGAGCATCGATTGCGTCCCTCATCAGGACCTGCGCCGTCTCGGGCGCGCCGAGGCGAGCGCGGAGCTCTATCACTGGGGTGGCCAGCTCGCACAGCTCCTGGTCGTCTGCTCCCTCGAGAGGCGCAATCAGCTCGAGGTACATGTCTGCGGAGGCACCACCCAAATCCTCTCGGCATGCAAGTGCTCACCACGGCGCCCTCCTCTCCCTAATTAGGTACATGTCTGTGGAGGCACCACCCAAATCCTCTCGGCATGCAAGTGCTCACCACGGCGCCCTCCTCTCCCTAATTAGGTACATGTCTGTGGAGGCACCACCCAAATCCTTCGCGAGCTCCGCAGGCTTGTGAGCGCTGTGGTGAGCGTGCCCGCGGCGGCGGGCGCGGCGGCGGGCGCGGGAGCGGCGGCGGCGGCGGCACCTCCACCGGCGTCTCTCTTAGCGCTCGCACCTCAGCTGAAGCTGCTCGCATTCAACTGTTCACACGAGACCGTGGCGACGGAGACGCGACGGCTTGCCGCAGGTGAACCTCTTGATGACCTCCCCTGATCACCTCCCCTGATCACCTCCCCTGATCACCTCCCCTGATCACCTCCCCTGATCACCTCCCCTGATTGCCTCCCCTGATCACCTCCCCTGATCACCTCCCCTGATTGCCTCCCTCATCAGGTGAAGGCACCTATGAGCGGCTTCTCGCCATCATGATGCCCCCCGGCGCCGCTGCCGCTGCCGCCGCTGCTGCTACCAAACCAAACGGCGCCGGCGCGCCACCCACCGCCATCTCGGCCTCGGGAGCTGACAAGGCGGCCGCGGCCGAGGCCGTCGTCGCCGCCGTCGGGCTCATTGCCGCCCTGTGTACCGGTAGCGCGCGGACGAAACTGGAGCTGCTCCCGTTCGCGAAGCCGTTGTGTGCGGCGCTGGGCACACACGTCACTTCCAAATCGGTCTCGCTGGCTGAGCAGGTGCGTGGAGATTGCGCGGAGATGCATCTGGAGTGACGCTGATGGCCGCTCATCATGACGCTGATGACGCTCATCATGACGCTGATGGCCGCTCATGATGACGCTGACGACGCTTATCATGACGCCGATGGCCGCTGAGTGCCACTGATAGTCGCCGAGTGCCTCTGATGGCCGCTGAGTGCCGCTGTGTGTCACCTTCACCAGAGGAGGCGGCGACGGCACTGGGCAGCCTGATGACCACTCTCCTTGCATGCGACGGCACTGGGCAGCCTGTCGGCCCACTGATGACCCCACCTAATGACCCTCGAGGTCCACTGATGACCACTCTCATTGCATGCGCTCCCAGGCGGCGACGGCGCTGGGCAACCTGTCGGCCCACTCCAAGTTTCGCACTCTGATCATCGACGGCCCCGCCCTCCACGGGCTCCTCAAATGCGTGAGCTCGCTCCCCAAGGGGGGCGCCCAGCACGACGCGGCGCACTCGGAGCAGATCATGCTCCCGAACGCGCTCGCGGCCCTGCACAACTGCTCGCTGAGTGCGGACGCCATTGGCTTCATCGCCACCGAGGAGATGGCTGATGCGCTCATCCCGCGGCTCGAGACGGCGCTCACGACGGCGCCGGGCGCCGTCGCGGGCGGCTCGCCGCCGGTGCTCGCGCGGCGCGCGGCGGGAATCCTCGCCAAGTGCGCGGCGCGCCTTCCAACGGCTGAGCCCCGTGCGCACCCGTCCGAGCATGCATGTGCTCACCACGGCGCCGTCGCTTCCCCACACAGGTGCGCGGCGCGCCTTCCAACGGTCGTCGAGCGGCTGCTCGGCTCCCCGGTGCTCGTCGCACTCGTCAAGGCGCTCGTCGAGGAGGGCGTGTCGCACGAGGCGATCTCGAACGCACCTCGGATCGTCGAGATTGCGCCTGGGGCGGCGGACGCGGCGGAGGAGGAGGAGGAGCAGGCGGAGAGTGCGGCGGCGGCAGCGGAAGAGATGGTACGCATCGACCCGCGCGCCCGGAGTGACTCGGAGATGGCGATCTCGGAGATGGCGATCTCGGAGATGGCGATCTCGGAGGGATTCGGGCAGCCTGGGATGGACCTCTGATTGACCTCTGATGGACCTCTGATGACCTCTGATGGACCTCTATTGACCTCTGAGGGCCTCCCGCATGCCAGGTGGGCTCGGCGCTGCGTATCCTGACCGCGTGTGCGGCGCACGAGCGCGGCGCCCTCGCGTTGTGCGACCACGGCGGGCTGCCAGCCCTGGTCAAGCTGCTGCAGCGCTCGGATACCGGGATGCAGGGCAACGCCGCCCTGTGCCTCGCCGAGTGCGCCAAGAATGACAAGTGTCTCGCGGTGCTCGCGGTGCTCCCGATCGTGCCGCCACTCCTTGCCATCGCGCACAATGGCAAGGACGGCCCGCAGAAGAACGCCGCGATTGCCCTCGGACGACTCGCCAAGAATGCTCATCTGCTCGAGGCGATCCGCGACAACCACGGCATCGAGATCCTCGCGCGCGCGATGAAGGGCAAGGTGCGCGGACTCTGAGCTTGCCATATTTGGGGCGAACTCTGAGCTTGCCATAGTGTATTTGGGGCGGATGAAGAGAAGAACGCGAGCGGATCGCGACGAGATGAGACCGCGACGAGATGACGACTTTCGATGGGGATGAGGAGATAGAGCGAGATCGACGCCACACGGCGCGAGGCCGGAGTGCGGACCAGACGGAGTTCTTGACAGGAAGGTTGCTACGATACAGCTGTGGACGGTCGCTGTGGACGGCGCGGGACGCTGCGGCGGAGACTTGCGCGTGTTTCAGGTGTTAGACGGACTCACACTTGATTGAGAAGAGGCAACGCAACGGAGAGGCGCGAGAGCTCAGGCGCGAGCTGTTGATTTCGTGATTCTTGTACATTGTCGTGAAGTGAGAAGTCGGAGATAAGTCAACCCCAAAGACGTAAGATCGCGGAAATTTACAGTGCTTTAGGTCCGTGTAAGTCCGTGTGGGCGTGGCCGCACGACATCCTCCAGTTCATGCCACCATGGTCCATGCACAAATATTACCCTCTCGGCTCGCCTCCTTTGCTCGCGAGAGCGACTTGCGAGCTGCTCGGCGTAATGGAGCGCCCGCCATGGCGGGTTGCGATCCACTTGCCGCGCCGCCGCCGGCGGCCGTGGCCAACGCCGCCAACGCCCCTCTCGCACCGCCTCTCGCACCGCCTACGGGCTGCCTCCACGCGCGCCGTAGCGGGCGCGCATCTCGCCTCGTGCGAGATCCAGATCGCGAGCTCCAGATCGCGAGATCCAGCTCGAGCTCCAGATCGCGAGCTCACACGCCGAAGCGGGCGAGCATCTCGCGCGCCTCCTTGAGGTCCTTTTGCGCCTTCTTCATCTGCATGTACAGGGGGGAATCGCGCGCGATGCCGATGATGTCTTGATAGCTGCCGCCCGTGACACGCTGGCATTGCACGAAGCACTGCCAATAGAGCCTCTCGCAGTTCGCGTGCTGCTGCAGCTTCGCGAGGTAGACGTCTCCTTCGTTGGGCTTGCAGGCAGCGCAGAGGGCCGCCTCACCCTCGGTCGTCGGCGCGCCTGCAGGCAAGGATGCCTTGCACCCGAGGCAGCGCTGCGTGACGGCGACGAAGCCCATCAGGCCGCCGGTGGTGGGCATGGCCTTCTTAATCTTGCGAGTGTGGTCTCCCTTGAGGAGTGAGTCGAGGTTGTCGGGCAGGATAGGCTCGAAGAGACGCTTGATGGGCTCCTGCAGCTGGTGCTCCATGTACCTAATGAGGGAGGCACTCAGGGGTCATCCGCTGATGAGGGAGGCACTGAGGGAGGCACTCGGGGGTCATCCGCGAGGTCATCCGAGGTCATCCGAGGCCATCAGAGGTACCTGATGAGGGAGGCAATCAGAGGTCAATTGGATTGGCGTCTGTAGCCGGTACTGATGAGGGAGGCAATCAGAGGTCGTCTGGATTGGCGCCTGTACTCCCTGGGCAATCCATCGCAATCCATCGCAATCAGCCGCCATCAGCCCACCAGTCCGTATCGAGCGGGATGTTGTTCTCAAGCACGTAGATCGGATCTTCAGCCTTCTCCCACGCCTTCGCGCCGCTCGCCGCCTTGATCATCACATAGGGCACGCGGTCGCCCACCTTGGGCGCGAGATTCGTATCTCGCTTCTTGATGCGCGCGGCGAGCTCGACGTGAGCTTGCTTGTTCCCCACAGCGTACTGGTCGGAGGTCTTCGTAAGGGCCTTGGTGATCACGAGCTTTGACATGTCCATTTCGTTCATGAGGAGCATCGAGATCTGCTGCTTGACGTACGCGACCGCTAGGTCGGGGCGAGAGTGGATCAGGATCGCCTTGAGGGAGGTGTCCATGATCTCGCGGATGAGCTGGCAATTATCACGGCGCGCCGTCTCGATGCCCTTGCAGTCCATCTTGTCGTACCTGATGATGTGCGCAATCAGAACTCTTCAGACGGGGCCTAGATGTAATCCAGATGCACGCAAGATGCAATCCAGATGCACTCAAGATGCACTCCAGATGCACTCTAGATGCACTCAAGACGTACTTCTCCACATTGGTCCAGAGGAGGCCAGCGTATCGCTTCTTGTTCATGAGCAGGTACGGGTGGTAGCACTTTTCAAACTCGAGTTTGATGGGATTGAGGAACGTCTTCGTCACCCGGTCGGCCGCTTCCTGGGCAAGCTTCATCGACGTTCCGAGATCCGACGTGCCGAACTTGATCATGACCGAGTCGGTGTCTCCGTAGACCACGATCGCGTCGTGCTCGTAGCCGTTGGCCCGGTTGAAGTGAGACTCGACTTGTGCTTTGGTGTCGTCAATCATCTGGCGACCATACGCGGTCACCGTGGACGAGATCTCAAGGCATGGCAATTGGCCCACCTGTGAGCCGCCGCGATGAGAGGCAATGAGAGGCAATGAGAGGCAATGAGAGGCAATGAGAGGCAATGAGAGGCAATGAGAGGCAATGAGAGGCAATGAGAGGCAATGAGAGGCAATGAGAGGCAATGAGAGGCA
>PJAB01001150.1:0-16835 GCA_002887195.1 Chrysochromulina parva
GCTCGGGACGATCTTCGTCCTCGAGCCGCTCCAACGGCTGCTCGCCCTCTTCGACCGCGAGCACGCCGTTGAGATCTGGCGGCGCATCATGGAGGCCTTCGCCGCGACGCCGGGTACGTTTGTGGACCCGGTGCTCGTGAATAGCCTGATGCATGTGGCGCGTCAGCTCCATGATTCGATCGATGCGACTTCTTTCGATGACGAGAGGCGCCAGCTGGGTGTGCTCATCACGGCCTTCATCCGCAAGGTCGGCTTCGGCGCCGACTTTGAGGCACAGCTCTCCTTCTACGTCGACTGCCGCGCCGCCTTCGTCAACCTCGATGCAGTCCACTCGACGCTCGTACTCGGCGTGACGCAACTCATGATGAGCACGCGCGCGCTTGTGCGCGGGCGTCACACGAAGAAGACGGGCGCCTTCGAGCGCGCGTGCGCCGCATTCGTCTTCATCACGGTGCCCACGATCGAGGCGCCGCTCATGCGCATCAAGCTCAACCTGCTCGGCGCGCAGGTCGCGCTCGCGAACCAGCTCCTTCCCCAGGTGGACGCGCTGGTCATGGCGGCCGTGACCGCGGTGCCCGAGGTGCTCGCGGAGGGCGAACACGCGGAGGCGCAGGGCAACCTGGCCGTTCGGGAGGCGAACGGGCGCGAGGAGGCGCTGCTTGATGTGCTCTCGAGCTTATGTGCCTTCCTCGTCGTGGTGCCAGGCCACCCGAAGAACGGCCCCTTCTATTTGGCCGCCGGCCTGCTCAACCAGGTCCAAAAACCAAAGTTGAAGTGGCGCCTGCTCGCGTCGAAGCCGCTGCTCTACCTGCGCATGCTCGCGCTCTTCTCGACGTACGCGCAGCGCCAGTTGCCGTACCGCGTGCCCGGCGTGGACTCGAACGACGTTCTGTACGCCTCCGAGCCCGAGTACACGGAGAAGCTGCAGGAGCTGATCAGCTCTCTGCTCGGGGAGCTCGAGGCGGCGCTGAGCGCTCTGGGAGAGCTCGCGGCAACGGAGGCGAACGCGGCGCGGGCGCTCGTGGCGATCCTGACTCAGTGGCTTGAGCTCGCCGTCGGCACCGCCGAACCGAGCAAGCCCATCGTCGCGCTCTGCGCCAAGCTGCTCGGGCTCGCGGTCAAAGTGGCGCCCACGCCCAATGACAAGGCACAGCTGCGCAACACGGCGGCCCACGTGGCACGCCTCGCAATCCAGCACGGCGGCGCGTACGTCGACCTGTCCCAGCGGTTGCAGAAGACGCTCTCCGAGTCGGCGGCCCTCAAAAGGTGAGGCGCCAAGATGGGCGACGACCAAGGCGCAGCAATCTATCCATAGGGGGGGGGCGCGGGGCCACACAACCATCTGCGGCACGACGCGTCCACGCCCTGTTGGATGCGGTTGTTATCGGTGTACGGTGAGAGTCCGTGACGGCGTCCTCCCTGATGTCATCGCATGTGTGAAGTGTCCGAGAATATGTCAAGCGTGAGGCGTAAGGATGTGCGTTAGTGTGTCCTCCGGAGAAGCGCGCGTTGTGAAGGCCGCGGGTCAATATTCACAGCATTGCAATTCACACTCAGACTTCCGAAGTTGGCTATTTTTGGATGCCCCTCGGGTTGTCCAGGGTGCGGACGGCGCTGGCGCGCATCAGCGCGTGCGAGCACGTTTGCGCCTTGCCACGCGCCTCCTAGCCGTCGCCGATGGCGGCTATCCGCCGTGAAATCAAGGATCTGGAGCGGCAGTTCGATGAGGCGGACAAGGAGTACGCGGAGGTCTCAAAGAAGCTAAAGGACATCACGCAGGAGCGGGCCAATGTGGAGGAGGAGCTCATTTCGTCAAACGTGCGGCTCAAGCAGCTGATGGGTGAGCTTCATGCGCAAAAGCAGCTGACGGATCAGCAGGAGAAAATCGTGGTGGCCGACAGCCGCATGACGATGGATGAGCTCTCGCGAAAGGTGGAGACGGCGCTGCTGCAGGTGCTGGAGGAGCGCTTCCGCGACGAGGCGTTCACCTCGGCGATCACGGAGCAGTCGGCGGTATCGGTGAGTGATAAGGTGCGCGTCGAGTTTGACGACGACGAGGTCTTCTGGACGCTGCAAGACAACTACACCTTCGAGATGCTGCTACATGATGCGGCACGCTACTGGGACGTGGCAGCGCAGGATGTGATGCTGGTGGACGAGCGCGGCGCGATCTGGCCCAACGATGGGTACTGCCGGCTGGAGATGCATCGGAACTCCGCGTCCAAGATCGCGATGAAGATCAAGCCGGTCGCTGTGCAAGTCCAGGACGAGGGCGCCGAGATGTATGGTGCCGAGACCGAGGTGGAGGAGAGCGAGGAGGAGATGGACCAATCTTTCCTCGCGATCGCCGCGTCGGTCGAGGACGAGCTGCTGCTCGCGCAGGCCAAAGGCGGCACCCTCACCACGAAGCAGAAGCTCTCGCTCCGGCGCAAGATGCGCAACGAGCTCTATCTGTTCCTCTTCTTCAGTTTCATCTTTATTTGGACCCTCTACAGCCGGCGCACGGTGCGCGACGCGTTCCTGCTGCAGGAGGCGATCCAGACGGCGTTCGTGGAGGAGAGCTTCGGTGAGTACGGCGAGAACACCTTCCTCGACATTGCGAACACCAACGACGTCTTCGATTGGATGCAAGGGCCGCTGCAGAACGGTCTATTCCCCGACGCTCTCTACAGCGGCGCCGCCGTGCCAGACGCCCGGAAAGGGTATGTGATGACGTACAACCGCGTGGTGGGCAAGATCCGGCTGCGCCAGCTGCGCATCGCGCCCGATACCACGTGCACCCTCTCGAAGCTCATCTCACAGACGGACGTGACGAGCAGCGGCATGCATCGCCATCGCCAGTTTGTGGACCACTGCTACGGGCCTTACGACGAGGCCTTTAAATCCACCGCGCCGTTTGGACCCCTTGCGGGGCGGCAGGCGGTGGAGGGCGCGGGCGACGGGACCGGTTTCACCTTCTCGACCGACATCGCTAACAAGCTGGAGGGCGTCTACATCTCAGGGTCCGCGACAGGCGCGAGTTTCGATGGCTCCGGCTTCGTGCGCGACCTCGATCCCCGAAATCGTTCCGCCTATATCGAGGCGCTCCACTTCCTCAAGTCGAACTTGTGGATAGACGTGCAGACGCGTGCGGTCATCGTCTCGCTGAACACGTACAATGGCAACTACAACTACTACTGCATCTCGCAATTTATGATCGAGTTCACGCAGGGCGGGAGCGTAGTGCCAAACGCTCTCAACCGCATCCTACGTGTCGACCTGTACGAGCCCAAATCTTTCGAGGAGACGAACCGCATTATATTCCTGTACATCCCCGAGGCGATGGTGGTCATCGGCACGATCGCGCAGTGTGTGCACCTCTTGTGGCGCATGTACCGCATGAAAAAAGTCACCAAGAACTTCCGCAACCTCTTCAAGGACTCGTGGGTGATTGTGGACGTCATCCTCTGTGGCACGCTGGTCTTATCCATCTTTCTGCGCCTCATGTTCTTCCTCAACGAGAATCGCACGTCCTTCGACCCATTTCCTTTGGTGCCCGAGGACGAGTACCGCGAGATGGCCGAACTCGCACGCAGCTACGGCGGCGTCTTCATCATCGATGCCTTCACCATCATGGTCCTCGTCATCAAGTCACTCAAGTACTTTTCGCTGCAACGAGACCTGATGCTGCTCCAGCGCACGCTGTCGCAGGCGATCTCGGATCTGGCCGTCTTCCTCCTCATGCTCGTCTTCCTCTTCATGGGTTTCGTCATCATGGGCC
Source organism: Chrysochromulina parva (assembly GCA_002887195.1). Classification (NCBI taxonomy): domain Eukaryota; phylum Haptophyta; order Prymnesiales; family Chrysochromulinaceae; genus Chrysochromulina; species Chrysochromulina parva. Next base: position 3,761 of record PJAB01001150.1, read on the forward strand.
TCAACATCTTCGGCATGCAGGCGGCGGGGTTCAAATCGCTCATCGACACGCTTGGCACGCTCTTCCTCATCCTGCTCGGCGAGTTCGACTTCGAGGAGATGCGCGAGGTCTCGCCGCTCTGGTCGCTCATCTTCTTCATCTTCTTCGTCGTTTTCATGTTCTTCATCGTGCTCAACATCTTCCTTGCGATCCTGAACGACGCGTATACGGTCGTTCACACCCAAGTCGTGTGGGACGAACTCGAGCGCCGCAAGCCGCTCTCGTTGCGCGAGCGCTTCGAGGTGCGCCGTGCGCAGTGGCGCGAGCGGCGCAATATCAACCGCATGCGTAAGATGAAGCGCGACAAGATCAAGGCTGCGAAGAAGCTCAAGGTGGAGTACGATAAGAAGCAAAAGGAGCGATCGCTCCTTGACCGAATCGGCAAGAAAAAGAAAAAGGCCGACGCCGAGAAAGCCAAACAGGCCGCCGAGGCTGCGGCCGCCAACCCCGAGAAGAGGAGGACGGCGAAGCGCAAGGACAAGCTGTTCGAATGAGCACTTGGTGCCCGCACGACACGAACTTGCAAGGTGCCTGTCTCTAGCTGACGCAGATTAACGATACCCGTACGGGTCTCTAATTTTAATACTCTTCTGAAGCTCGCACCGCCAACGAAGCGCCCCGTGCTCGTCGGTATGTTCCATATAGCATTTCGTTATTAGAGCGGCGTTGCTTCTGGCTACCGTACGCTATAGACCCCGGCTACTTTCCTACTAGCGCCGTCGCGTACCGACCCGCGACCGGTTCCGTTATAGTTCACCCCGAGCACGCCATAGCTCGGCTGCACGACGCTTCTTCTTTCTACCGCGGGGGCGCCGGTGTCCGCACCGCGGCCTCGCCACGCGTTGGGCCGTGGTGGCCCGGGGTCCGTCACTCGACATCCATGCTCGACATCTCGACTCGACTACGCGAAACAGCAATCACAGGTCTCGCGGCTCTCCTCTCGCTGCGGGACGGGTCGCGCCGCACACAGACACACCCACACGAGCCACCGCGCGTGCCGTCCCGGTCCGTCAGCGACTCCGCGTCAGACCGCGCTGTCAATGACACCCCTGACACACCGCTCGTCTCAGCCGCTACGGGATTACATGTACTCGTACGCACACGCGACAACGGCTGAAACTGCTGTCTGTCCGTAGTGCATCAGCTTTTGGAGGAGCTCGGGTCCCTAATCGACGATGAGCCGTCCCGAGTTTCCAGCCGCTCGCGGAGAGCGCCGCCGGTCACGATGATGACGCTCAGTCCGAGCGGCACTCGGAGGAGGCAGCGGAATGCAGCGCCGTTGAAGAGAGCTCCCAGCCCCTCTTGCTGGAGAATGTAACGACCGCTACCGAGGAAGCTTGCGTAAGAGGCGTAGCCCGCCGAACCCCGCAGGTGCGTCTGCATGCGTGTCTTGATGACATCGTCCGGGTGGCTGATGGCAGTGCAAGCAAGCCCGCCGAGCACCGCGCCGGCTACCTGCGATGCGAGACCGGCCTTAGCTGCGGACCCATCCGCTCGCTCGCCGCCGCTGCTGCGTGCCGAAAGCGCCTCCGCAATCTTCTCGCACAGAAAAAACTGGCCTATGCAATATTTGGACTCCCTGTTGATCGTGGCGGTCATGCCTCTAGTCCACGCCGAAAACCATCCGAGGACACCGGCGCTCGCAGTTGCTTGTACTGCTCGGGCTGCTGGTACGAGGCCACCCTTGCCCATGTTCTGGCCCTGGATTCGAACCATCTCGAGCGGAGAAAGGATGAGAGAGACCTCGACGCCCACGAGCGCCGCCCCGGTAAGCTCTCGGACACTGCTGCTGCCAGCACCGCCGCCGTCCAATGCCGAAAGCAGCCGCGCGTTTAATGTGCTGAAGGCAAACATGAACGCCATGTATGGTAGCTTCAGGCTCAGATTGGTGGAGAAGCCCGCGTACAGTGACTGGATCACGGCCAAGGCAAACCGGGGTATTCCCAACGATGCCTTGCACAGTGGCGCGCCCGTTTTCAGATCCATCAGGAGAGGCCTGCGATCCTGCGCGCGGACCTTGAGCGTGTCAATCCAGTGGAAGAGCGTGCAGTCGATTAAGCCCAGGAAAGCTCCCAGGCCGAATTCGGTCCAGACAGACAGGGTAGACGTTGGCATCTTCCTGGACCAAGAGGGTGCAGTCGGTCGGGCAGCAGGGAGAAACTTTGTGCTCGTGACCTGGGACTCTCAAAAGCCGACAAAGAAGGAGGAGGAGTTCCCTTGGGTGTCGTGGGAGAAAAGTTGGAAAGTTCACTCGTTTCAAGTTTTTTTCGCTATCCGCCACCGCCTAGCCTGCTCTCGGCCATCTCCACTGCGCTCTCGAGCGTCTGCATCAATGCGTCGCGCCCTGAGAGGGCTTGCAAATGGAGTGACTCCTGCTTGGTCGTCGGCTCGCCGCTCAGCTCAGCGCGCATGGCGAGGACAGCTGACGCGCACTGCGCGAGGATGCGGGCGTGGCGCTCCTCTGCCGCTTGAATAGCGATGCCCTGAGCCTGCATCTCGGTCAGCTGCTCGCGAAGCGCGTGGTGCTCCGCGCTGTCGCCGCCGCCGGTGGCCTCCGTCAACTCGAGATCCCGCTTCAGCTTCTCGTTGCGCTCCTCGGCCTGCCCGAGCTCCTTGCGGACGGCCTCGAGCTCACGCATCCGCTCCTCGTGCTCGCGGTCCTCTGCCGCCAGCCTCTCGCAGATCAGCTCCAAGTCCTCATCGCAGGCCATCAGCTCACTCAGCGTGAGGACGACTTCACGAAGAGAACGCGGCATGGGCTTGTGGGCGAGAAGGCCCTCCTTGTCGGCGGTCGGCGGCCAGTAGTGCTCCTTGACGCGCGCCTTGTGCAGCGCGGCCGCGCCGCCGCCCGTAGCCGCGTTCGTCGCGGACGCCATACGCTCACGCAGGCGCGAGCGCGCCTGCCGTGCCTGCAGCTCGACTGCATGCAGCTGCCCGGCCATCTGCTGGCGCTGCACCGTTCGTAGCCGCGCGCGGCGCTCGGCCGCGTCCTCCACCCGACGCGCGTGCGAGAGGGCCGAGTCGCGCCGGCTCGACGCGTTCCGGATGCTGCTCTCGCACTCCGCATTGAGCGCCTGCTGCTCACGGATCTGAAGCTCGAGATCGCGGAGCTTCTCGAGGAAGACCAGCCTCTCCTTGCGAAGGTGGTCGACCTCCTCGCGCAGCTTGGTGGCGCCGGCGGTCGCGTCGTCGGCCGCGCTGAGCGTCCGGATGACCGCCTTCACCAGCGGTCCGGTCGCTCTCGCCTTCATCGCCCTCCGATTCTGAATCAGCCGCGACGCATCATCCCGAACCTGCGCAAAGTCCGACTCTGCTTGCTCGAGTTGGATCGTCAGCTCCATCGCTCGGCGCCCCTCGTTGTCGAGGGCGCCACTCAGCCTGCTGTGCTCCGCCTGCAGCCGCGCGAGCTTCGTCGAGCTCGCATTGGCTGCCAGCGATGAGTTGTACCGTTGCTCCGCTGCCGCCTCGTTTGCGAGCTGATACGCTTGCCGCTCGAGCACCGCAATCTGCTGTTTCTGCGCCCGGATGACTTGCGCGACCTCGCGCCGAAAGGCCTCGGCATCGGCCTCGGCCGCGCGTAGACGCTCGTTCTCATCGTCGTCGTCCTCCGCATGCATGGTGACGCACGCGGAAGGGCAGGTGGCAAGGCTTCTTCTCCAACGCCCGTTTGCGGAATTATTCGACCGCAGTGAGAGAAATTCTGCACCAAATAACTCCAGTTGTTCGTGCATTAGTCGACTGATCATTTACCATTCCACAGAGTCGAGTGGAATTCACACCAAGAAATGCGACGCCGGTTTGGCTTCGCCGCGGGACTGGCCACGACTGCCATAGGCTGTCGGCACCTCGACCGCAAGCGTCGCCCGCACGACACGTCGACTCGCAACACATCCGACCTCGACGCCGCGTTGCATACAATCCAAGCGAACGGGCTTGCCGTCATGCACGCATACGTGGACCAGCCCAAGCTGGAGGCTTGTCGTTTGACAGGCTCGTACCAGAGCATGCCGGCCGCAGCGAGTGCGACGGCCACCGCAGAGTGGCGCCTCTCTGCATTTGGAAGATATCATCGAATCAGTTTCGACGAGGAGGACGTGGCTGCGTTCGAGGCAGTTGAGCGGCTCTTCCTGCCACTCGTGAAAGCATTCTTTGAGGCGGACGGCGGCACATCACGCGACGTGTACAGGAGTGAGCTGCAGCTACTGACGGCAACGCCCGAGTCGAAGAGCCAGATGTGGCACTCCGACAACCAGCAGCGAGGGCTCACGGTCGTGGTACCGCTTGTCGACTTCACACGCGAAAATGGTGCCACACAGTTGCTGCCGGGCTCGCACGACGCGTCATGGCGGCGCGTGGCACGCGGCGGTGGCGAGGTGGTGGTAGCGCCTGTTGGAAGCATCATCATATATGATGCGCGGACGTACCACCGTGGGCTGGGCAATCGCACGGACGAGTCACGGCCTGCCCTCGTCTTCCGGTATGACCGTACCCAGACACCACCGCCTGGGTGCGGAGTGGCACAGGCGCTCTCGCACGCCTTGCTGGCGACAGCTCTGCACATGGTCGCTTCGATGTGGCGTGAAATAGCAGAGGGATGATCGTGTTAACGCTTCTTTTTCGAAAAGAGTCAGCGCGTTCACAGCAAAATAATGGCGCCCTGTCCTCGCACGGCCGATTCCTCCCAGCATGCGCCTTCCAGGCCCGCTCACCATCCGCGCGTTCAGCAGCTTGCCAAGATCCTCCTCATTGTTCGAGGCCGGCGGCGCCGGCGGCACTTCCATGCTTCAGTCCCTCGAAGCGCAAGACCGCGCGCTGCAGCAGCTGTATGAGGGAGCGTGGCCGCCTCGCTCTCCACGGCAGTTTGTACGGTCCATGACAGAGTCGGCGAGGACCGGCGCACGCGACTTGGAGGTGGACGTTGCTGTGTGCGGCGGCACCCTCGGTCTCCTGCTCGCCTGTACGTTGCAGCTCAAGGGCCACCGAGTGGCCGTCCTAGAGGCAGGTCCGCTGCGCGGGCGGGCGCAGGACTGGAACACCAGCGAGGAGGAGCTGCAGACGTTGATCGCGATGGGATGCCTCACGCAAGACGAGCTACAGCTGGTGGCGCCGCTCAGCTTCGGTCCGATGAGCTGCCGATTCGGACCCTCGCCAACCTTCGACCTTCAGTTGCAGGGGGTGCTGGACGTGGCCGTGTCTCCGACGGCCCTGCTCGAGTGCGTGCGGAGGCGTTTTGAGGCGGCGGGTGGCCTCGTGCTCGAGCGCACTCTTGTGACAGAGGTGCGCATCTATGCAGACGGCGCTGAGTTGGCCTTAGAGGGACCGGACGAGGGCGGCGCCCCACGCATCCTTCACAGTCGCCTCGTGGTCGATTGCATGGGTCACCGTAGCCCCATCGCGTTGCAGCAGCGAGATGGGCAGCGGCCCGATGGGGTTTGCGTGCAGGTTGGCTCGTGCGTGCGCGGCGCGTGGGCCACGCAGCGCCGCGCGGGGGACTTCTTCGTGACGCACACCGACGCGCAGCGTGCGGGCCCTCAGCGCAACGCGCGCGTTCAGTACTTTTGGCAGGTGTCACCGCGCTTCCCTTCCCATCCGCTCGGTGCCCGTCCCTTCCCTTCTCTTCCCTTCTCTCCCCTTCCCTTCCCGTCCCTTACCTTCTCTTCCCTTCCCATCTGCTCGGTGCCCGTCTGCACTGACGGGCCGCTGGCTTCGGTGCCCGTCTCCTCTCGGTAGGCCTTTCCCTCATCTGGCGGTGCTGATGAGCGCTCGACGTACCTCTTCGCGTATCTGCGGCCGGGACTGGAGATGCCCACCCTTCTTGAGGCGATGGAGACATACTGGGAGGCGCTGCCTGTGTACCAGGGTCTCGAGGGCGTCGACGACGAGGCAGCGCTGGACGACGTGCGCCGCATCCTTTTCGGATGGTTCCCTACATATAAGGCCAACGCACCGCTCGCGCCTCGCTTCGATCGCATCATATCCGTGGGCGACGCGTCCGCGGTGCAGTCGCCCATTAGCTTCGGCGGCTTCTGTGCGATGCTGCGCCACCTGCCGCGGTACACTCGGGGGCTCGATCTCGCACTCCGTCAGCATCGGCTGCGCAAAGATGATCTCGCGTGGATCTCGCCTTACCTGCCTAATTTGGGCACTGCCTGGATGTCCGCCGCCGCCATGACCGCACGTGCATTGCCGCCGCCGCCGTTGACGATGCTACCATCAACGTCCCCTGCGACCACCATGAACGCGGCTCCTGCGCTGTGGACCCAAGGCGCCGCCGCCGCCGCCGCTGAGCTGCCGTACACTCTGGTCAACGACCTTCTAGCGGGGAACTTTCGGGTGATGGCGACGCTGCCGCGCCCAGCAGCTCTCGTCTTCTTCCGAGACGTGACCACGCTTCCAACGCTTCTTGCCATCTTGGGCGGGCAGACCGCCTCGATGGCGCCTCTGCTGCCGCGTGTGGTCGCCGAGCTCGTCGGCCCCGTGGAGCTGCTTGGCTTTGCGGCGCATCTCGTCATGCTCACCTTATACACGGTGGCCCACCAGCTGAGCGTTCAGTTGGACCTTCTGCTCGGCCGTGCGTCCGACTCGGACACGTCGCAACCGTTGGAGCCGAGGGCGGGCCGCGCTCCGCCCGATTTTCGGCTCGTGTGCTTGCGCGACGCACTCGCCTATGGCAGCGGGCTCGAGCGAGAGACTCCGAGAGTCTCGGAGGGTGCCCGCAGCTCCGACGACGCGCCCCTCGCTTCCACAGAGGCGGCGCCGCCCATCGAGCCGGCGAGCGCACCAAAGGACAGCGCTCGCCCGTGGTGGCAGCGGCCGCCGCGCGTGTGGCCACCACGCATCGATGACTTCCAGCTGGTGATCGGGGATGTGCTCGCTGCGTACACGTCCGCTTACCTCTGCTTGGACGTGCTCACCACGGGACGCGAGAGCGAGTGGACCTTGGAGGGCTCGGCGATTGCGTGCGCCTGGCTCGTCGGTGCCGCCGTCACAAACGCATGGGACCCCACCGCGGTGCTCCCCTCGCTCGGTCTGAGCAATGCACTCGCGTGCGTGGCGCGCGCGTCGGTGGACTTTGCCAGTACACGTGTCTTCCTTGCGCTTGTCGTAGCCGTGCTCGCTGCCGATGCCGTCGACATCAAGCTGCTTGGCCTTGAGCTCGCGCTGAACACCGTGGCAGTTGCTCTGTGGAGGTCCTTGTACACGACGGCGAATCGCGATCGGCGTTGAGCATGCTCGGAACTCAGCACCTCGGATAATTGATTACTAGAACCCTCTCGTTGAGAGTGACCGTGACCGTCCGAGCGAGACGAGACGTGTGTGAAGTTTGATAGACCGTGTTCGGTGTTGGCGCCATGGTTTGGAGCGTGGCCGTGTCCGCGTCCGCCCGGCCGTGGCGTGTCCCGGCTCTCGCCCCGGGAACGTACACATCATGATGCTGTGGTACACAGATTACGTCACCCGGTTATGCACAAGAACACGTTGTGGCGTTGAGGGGGGAGCGTGGACGACTCTACCGTAGTACAATGCTTTACTGACAGACTGCACAACTGCCCAACCCGCGTGAGCGCTGCCAGCTGAAAGTTTGAGGCGCCAACTTAGAACTTTACGCCGCCGGCTACGTATCCACATATGTCATATCCGCGACCGCATCATCGAAACTGACCGCTCTTGCCGATCGTGACGGCGTATTCCGCGTCCGAGCGACGCGCGTGCTGGCCGAGACCGCCATTGAGCGCGCGGGCGAGATCAACATTGGTCGCCGCCTTGGCTGTTGAGCCCCCGCCGAGAAGGCGCTTAGTCGCCACCGTGATGTCCGTTGGTGCCTGGGGCAAGGACGGCTGGAGCGGCATCATCCACTGCGATGGGTCGTAGCTTCCGATCGTAGGCTGGGTGGGTGCCACGCGCAGCTGCAGAGGCGCGGGTGCGGGAGGCGGCGCGGGCGCTGGAGCAGGTGCCGCTGGCTCCTCGAGCCCCTTCATCACGAGGGCGATGAACTCGTCGTACTCGATCGTCGCATTGACATCAAAATGCGCGATGAGCGTACCGGACGCGTCGGCGTTAAGCGGCAGGCCACGCTCGGCGAGCAGCCAAAGGAGCGGCCGGTAGTCGACCAGCGCACCCTGCGCATCGCGAGGCATAGACGCGCCCAGCTGGCACAGGTCGCGGTGGACGCCTGCCAGCTCCTCAGTAAATGGGTCCTTGGGCGCGGCGACCGCGACGGCTTCTGGCTTGGGCCCCGCCGCTTTGGGTCTCGCGCGCAAGTGCGCGAACGGATCCGCGCCCATCTCGTCGGACTTAGTCTCCTCGGGCCGGAGCGCAGTGAGAACAGAGGTGCCAGAGTGGTGCTTGAGGTTGGGCTTCGGGCCACGCGTCGGGTCGAGAACGGCACGACCGTGCATCACATCGTCCATTGCGCTTCTGCCGGCTTGATGAGCAGCCTGCACGCGGAGCGGGCGACGATCTTCCTGCACATCCCCACAGCCGCCGCTCAAGAGGCTGCCGACAGATGAGGGCTGGCGCGGCGGTGGTGCAGCGGGCTGCGACATGGACCCGCCGAGGATCTCAGACATAACATTGCGCTTGCTGTCGCCGCCGAGCGTGCGTGAACCGGCATACGAGCGCGTGTTGTCGAACGCACTGCGGTGAAAGCCGGCCGCGCCCGACATGTCGACCGCGCCAGCGTTTTTGCCGCGTAGGCCTAGGCCTAGGTGCTCTACGAGAGCCGTTAGGAATCCTGCCTCATCCGGCGGTTTCAGTGAGTCACGAAAGGAAAGGAAAGTCAAATGAAATTGTAAAGATGCGAGGATACTTGCGAATGCGCGCGAGTGAAACCAAATTAGGTTAGTTTTCCGACGCAAAAGTTGACGCACGCTCACGCTCACGCTCACGCTCGCGCAAGGAAGAGGACGGCGACGCGAGGGCGAGGCTCACTCGGGCACCGCTGCACGCGGCGTCCCGCGGATCTTTGGCAATCTGCATGTCCTGTGCGGCAGAGGCCATGCAGATGATCCTCCGCTTAACCTTCTGCGTAGTGTTCGTCACGATCGCGCTCTTGCTGCAGTCGGACTCACTAACGCGTAGAGCATCAGCATCGATGCCAAAAGTGTCCATGCTGCATTTTGGGGAAGTTGGGAGCGGGCCTCAAGCCGATGGTCGCTGGCTGCATAAGCTCGAGTACCGTACATCCGAGCGCTGGAACTACACGGGCAGCAAGCTGCTCGTGCTCGGCCAGAAGGCGCGGCGCGACTTTGGCGTGTATTCGTGGGCCTTCGGCCACCACGGCTTTAAGGTCTTCATGCCTCCTTTAGGTATTATCGACCTCAGCACTTTAGACAGGGATGCATCGTCGGGTCCGACGCACCACGTCGGCGGCTTGCTGTGCCACTCGCTCTTCCTGTCGAACTGCATACGGCGGACCACTACTTGGAGCAGCTCCATGATGGCAGGCGGTCTACCCGGAGGCGGCCCCGAGAGGGTGTACGCCCACATCCGAGGACGCAAGATCAACCGGCTTGCGGCCGTGCGGGAGGTGCTCTCAACCAAGGACGGCCTGTGCGCGACGCTCCGAGCGAGCCAGCTGCCGCCCACCGAGCTCTCCAAGTTCACCTTCCCGTGCTGGGTGCTGCCGCAGGATCACGAGGTACTCGCGGCACACCTACGCGGCGATACGGCGGCGGCGGCCCCCGTCGCCGACACCGCCACGCTATGGCCCTTTTACGACGACGGCGGCACGACCATTGGGCTTGAACGGACGAGAATGAGGCCACAGAAACTTGCAGCGTCCACGCCGCCGGAGCCGCCGCCACATGAGCCGTCGCCGGGCTGGATAGTGAAACCGGCGCACGGATCGCAAGGCCAGGGAATCCGCCTGTACAACTCGTCGGCGGAGCTCGCGGCGCGTCTGGGCTCGACGCTCTTCCTGTCCGAGAGCAAGCGCGTCCCCCTCGTGGTGCAACCGTACCTGCGCTCGCCGCGCTTACACCACGGGCGCAAGTGGGACGTGCGAACGTACGTGCTCGTGACTTCCGCAACGCCGATGCGCCTCTACCTGTTTTCGGAGGGGATCGTTCGCTACTCATCGTCCGTGTACTCGCCGGGCTCGACGCACGCGGGCGCGGTGCTCACGAATACCTACGTGGGTAAGAAGCTGCTCAACACGGGCGTTGGGGCCATCACCGGGTCGCTCGCAGACCTCTGTGACGAGGCGCCGGGCCGCGAGCTCACGAACAGTGGCGACGGCGGCGCCAATTTCAGCTGCGAGGGCCTCATGAGCGCCATGAGCGGCGCCATCGGCGGCATCTTTCTGGCGGCCGAGCCGCGGCTGCGCCGAGTGTACTCGAAGGAGTACGCGAAGATGGTCGCCTCGGAGGAGGGCGAGAACGGCATCTTGGGCGGGTTGGGCGGCAGTGCGGACCCCTTCCGGTGCGCGCCGTGCTACCACCTCTTCGGCGTCGATCTAATAGCGGACGAGTCGGGCGGGATGCACGTGATCGAGGTCAATGTGGAGCCCGACCTCACTCTCTCGACCGAAGGAGAGTGCGCGGTAAAGCGCATGGACGGTAACTGCTCTGATGGCTCTCTTGCGTACGACCACACGAAGCACGCCGCCGCGTTCAACACGGTGCGCCTCGTCTATGCTCGTACGGCGCAGGCCGGCACCCTACAGCGCATGCTCGAGCGCAACGCCGCGCGTATCGCCAAGCTGCCGCTGCTGCTCATGCCGGCCCAGCCGCCGCTCCCGCCGCCCCCGCCCAAGCCGTCGTTAGGTGGACACTTAGAAGCCGCCATCGATCTAGGGATGGAGGCGGCGGAGGAGGGTCAACCGGAGGCGGGCCCGCGCCCGGCGGTCCCGATACTGCTGCCGCAGGTGGCGGAGTATCTGCTGGATTGGCTACGTGAGACTGAGGCTTCAGGATGCTTCATGCCAGTCTACCCGAGCCTGACGCACCGGACGGCACACGCGAAACAGCTCCGCCTCATGAGCACCGACGAGCAGCGGTTACAGATGCATGCACTCCTCATGCTCGCGCTCGAGGACGTGGCCAGTGGCGCCGGCCGCAGCGCGCGTGGCGCCGAGGGCGCAGCCGCGCGTGCGTCGGCCAACTCCTTCAAACGCCGGTGTGAGAGCATGCTGAGCAAGGTGCCCCGTGTCAAGCAAGGCGCGTGGGCCAGGCGTAGGCACATCTTCAAGCAGGTCTGGGACCTTTGAGCCGGTTGCAGGGGGGTTGCAGGGGGCATAGGATCAGTGAGCCCTAACGTTCAGCGTCGAGCTCAACGGTCAACAGTCACGTTTCGCTCGACGCTACGGCTGTCGCGCCTCGGCGTCGGCGGCTTGCACAGTAATTCCGACGTCCCTGATAATCGGTCGACGGCAGTAATCTTGCCGTCAGCCCTGATCTTGACGGCATGCACCAACCGCAAACATGCCTATAATAACACCGGGCTCGAAAGGAAGTATGCCATTCCATCAATCATTCATCTTTCATGCAATCATTCGAGATTCGCGTGAGTTTACGCAATCGGCCATGCGGGTTGCGGCGTTTACCTTGCAGTTCGTACGGTATACTGGCTGGCAAATTTTCTCAGAGGAGTCCCAGGATTAAAAACACACACATGAAAGGTTGACAGATGGGATCGATGCTGGCTGGACGTATGCGCTATTGCCTACACGCCGGTATCCCCCGCCCAGCCACACTCGCCCCGCCCTCGCGCGGATGAATGTCCAATGAAGAGAGACGCACGCAAATAATGGGAATGGTAACCTTAAGCAGGTTAAACTGAGGTGGGATGCATCAGCGGGATGCATGGCAGGTGAGGCGTAGCATCCCACTGAGTGCTGCACGGCGTCTCATCAGTGGGATGAGCATCCCACTGTGCTGCCTAGAGCTGAGAAGTGCCCCATCGCTCAGGTTTCATTCAACACTAATCATTTGCGTCGCCCTCCCCGATCGCCGTCCCACCAACACGCGTCAGCGCACGCCACCCCCCTCCCGTCTGGTTGGCTGTCCTCCTCGCTGGTCCGGTCCTCCTCGCTGATCCGCATTCCACCTCGGTTCTGAAAACGGATGAGGAGGTTGAAGGCCAGCGAACTCCTGGAGCAGCGAACTCCTGGAGCCGTTGGTTCTCTGTCCCCCTATCACCCGAGCCGGTATTCGGGCGGGCGGTGGGATACGGGTTGGGACCACCCCTAGAGTCACTGTGGACCGGGTCCCGAGCCGTATCCGTGAGGTTCCGCCGATCCGCCCGCCGCACTGTAGGCTGTCGTGTGTTCGTCGCATGGGCTGACGGTGAGGCTCTGCTGGTTGATCAAGTAAAGCATTGGGAAGGGAAGCGGGAGGCAGATGGCGTGCATGGGGATGAAGATCGCGATGCGGATGGCCATGATGGAGGCCTGCACCGTCATGCTGTTGATCGTATGTTGATCGAGACCTCCGAATGGGACTTGTTGATCAGGGCTCCGGGATCCTGTACCCCTGTATGCGTGGCGCGCGCACTCCGGAAAGGCTTCGGGTTGGGCGTCACTGAGCGCACCTTCTCGATCATCTTGTCAGCGAGAGCGTACGAATGCAACGATGCGGACGGCCTGCCCGCCTGAAAAAAAGCTAAAAGGTCGTTGCATTTTTTCACAGGTTTTTCTGGAAAGATAAGGCCACGATCCGGGATGCATCCGATCATCGTCACGATGCGCGCCATGCCGCTTTCTCCCTTGAGAGATCCATGACCTTGTGTGAGCGGTTTTTTCTGGAAGCTCGCGCTAGAATGTCGAGCATTTTTTTCTCACACACCGCCTGTGGAAACTCGTGCTCGTTTTCCGAATTTTTTTCAAAAGTTCCATGCAAAAGCATCGCCGATCCTCCTCCACTCATAAAGGTGGTAGCGGCGCTACCTGACTTGCCTTAATTTTGACCGTGCCGAGTTTTGCAGTCTCGTCCGAGGCGAGCATCTCGTCTCCCTGAATGCGCATCGCGTACCCTCGCCATCGTGACTGCAGCAGCGAGACAAGGTAGTTCGTCAGCGCCGAGTGCTTCGGCGGGTC
>PJAB01001151.1:0-16826 GCA_002887195.1 Chrysochromulina parva
GGCGCAGAAGTCGTGGGCCAGCTCCATCAAGACGATCTCGAAGGTGTACAAGAATGGCGGCGACTTCGTCGGAGCAGCGAGCAGCGCGGCCGCCGAGCTGTACGGCTACGGCCACTCGAATGTTCTTTTCAAGCCGACCAAGGCGGCCGAGGTGCCCTTCCGCCCGACCGGCGCTTCCGCGATGTCCTACTTTGTCGGCAAGAACGCGGTCGAGGACGGCATTGCGGAGGACGGTGGCTTCGCCATCAACGGCGGCAAGGGCTGGGCGGACGTCGAGTTCCTCAACCACCAGATCGACCTCAACGGCCCGACCGCGGTCGCGATGGGCACCTACTGGTTCACGTGCGCGACCACGGGCGAGAAGACCATGGTCGAGTACACCTTCGGCTACAAAAAGTGCGAGGACGCCAAGGTGCGCATCTTCCTGCACCACTCGTCGGTGCCGTTCGTGGCCAGCAACGGCCCCAAGCCCGTGACCGAGGAGGAGGTGCGCGAGGTGCAGGCCAACTGGGCCGCCGCGATCAAGAAGATCACCAAGACCTACAAGGAGAAGGGCGACTACATCCAGACTGCTGCTGACGCCGCGGCTGACCTCTACTACTATGACCACGGCAACGTCCTCTTCAAGCCGACCAAGGCGGCCGAGTACCAGTTCCGCCCAACGGGCGCTTCCGCGATGTCCTACTTTGTCGGCGGCAAGGTCGTCGAGGACGGCTACGAGGAGGATGCCGGCTTCGCCATCAACGGCGGCAAGGGCTGGGCGGACGTTGTGTACGACAACCACCAGATCGAGCTCAAGGGCGGCATCGGCATCGCCATGGGCAACTACTACTTCACCGACGCCACCGACGGCAGCAAGGCCAAGGTCGAGTACACCTTCGGCTACGGGCGCTGCGACGACGGCAAGGTGCGCATCTTCCTGCACCACTCGTCGGTGCCGTTCGAGGCCAAGCCGGCGCCCATTACGGTGGCGGAGGTCGAGGAGGCGCAGAAGCTCTGGGCCGACTCGATCGCGTCGATCTCGAAGGTCTACAAGGACAAGGGCGACTATGTTGCGGCGGCGGCCGAGGCGGCCGGCAAGCTCTATGGCTATGGCAAGAGCGATGTCCTCTTCAAGCCGACCAAGGCGACGAGCAACCCGTTCCGCCCGACGGCCTCGGACGCGATGTCGTACTTTGTCGGCGCGGAGGTGATGCAGAACGACAAGTTCAAGGGCGAGGACGCCGGCTTCGCCATCAACGGCGGCAAGGGCTGGTCGAACGTCGTCTTCCGCAACCACAAGATTGATCTGAACGGCCCGACTGCCCAGGCGATGGGCGACTACGTGTTCACGGACGCGACGTCGGGCGACAAGGCTCGCGTCGAGTACACGTTTGGGTACAAGCGCAACGACGACGGCAAGGTGCGCATCTACCTGCACCACTCGTCGGTGCCGTTCGCCGCGCAATAAGCGGTCCACTGGCGACGACCGGGATGAGCTGCAGCTGGATAGGTCTCTCCAGATCCCGGTCGGGTCGCCATGGCCGAGGATGAGCCCTATTTACGGAAAGAGCTCAGGCCTATGCGACGGGCGACGTCGACATCTGAGGGGTTCAATTCTGAGCGTCAAGCCCAAACACAGCAAGGGTTTCGTCAGAGTGGCGCGGGTGGGATTTCGTTCGCGAGTCGTGGAGCCGTTTTCCGGTTTGTCTGTTTGTGGCCGCAACGCAGCTCGCAGGGCGTCATACAGCAGCCGGGCGTCATACGCTTCATCGTTCAAGTAATACTTTAGTCTTCACCGTATTGCGTGTATGGGCGGGGCCCATCTCCAAAACTCCAAACACTGCAAACTCATCACATCCATCCAATCGAATGCTGCTCAATACATCGAACATGCAAGGAATGCAGTCATGCGACGACGGCGGCGCGGCCCCGGCTCGGAGTTCCGCCCGGCCCCGCCCCCCCCCGAGCCGACGGGGCATGTGGAATGAGACCGGACCTTACTAAGGTGTCTGTGTGTGACTTGACTTGATTTGCGTTGTGTGTGTACATGTGTACATGTAGAGAACTAAAGTGTCTAAAGTGAGAGTTCCTCACGTCCGATACGAAACGAAACGACAAACGGGGGAGGGGACGCCGGCCAAGATTATCCGCGTCGACCAGGAGGCCGTCCAGTTTGAGAAGGACAAGCTCGAGGCCATGCCCAACGACCCCGCGCAGAAGAAGATCGTCGCGGACGCCGAGAAGGCCATCGAAGCCCAGATCGTCAAGCTCAGCAACAAGCGCAAGGAGCGAAGAAGTGCAAGCTGCAACTGAGGCGAGGCTGCCCTCATATTTATTGTGTGACCAATCAGAGAGCGCGTAATCGCCTAATCGATCGCTCGTCTTGACACATATCTCATACTCGTAATATCAACACTTGAATCATTTTAATTAATAAATATGATGTTGAACAGCGACTGCGGCCCGCGCTTTCCCGCCTCCGCCATCATTCTGCGCTGACGAGACGTGCAACTGGGCTGTGTCAATCGCGCGAAAAGAATCGTGCTGGCGGAGGCGGAGCGGCTGCCCCTCCGCCACCGTCCTCTCCCTGCGCTTCATCCACGTCACACTCCTCGGCCCTCAAGTCGCAGCTCTCGCCTACGTTCACACGCTTGGCAGCCGGAAGCCCGACAAGCGCCGAGTCGAGCGCCGGGACTTTGCTGCCGCCGCTCAGGCTGCGTTTTGTCGGTTTTGTCGGTTGCGTCAGTTGCGTCGGTTGCGTCGGTTGCGCGCCCCCGCCACTCTGGTCGGGCAGAGGTTTGTGGCCGTTACTTTGGGCGGTCGAGGCGATAGCCAGGCCGCTTGGCACGGTCGAGACCACGGCCAGGCCGCTTGGCGTAAACGGGATCTCTCCGGTCCGAGCGCCGTCGTGAGCGCCAGACGCCAAAGCTGCATGCGACGCAGCTGAGGCCGTCATGGACGCCATCATGAGCGGGCTGGGTTCGGGCGTCATGTTGGGCGAATGGGGGAGCTCAAGCTGAGGGACGCCTGCGAAGACGGCCGAATGCATGCTCGGATGGGACGGAATGGCCGAATGCATGCTCGGATGGGACGGAGCCACCGCCGCACACAGAACCAGTGCCGGCGGAGGCGGAGGCGGCTGCGGAGGCGGCTGCGTCAGAATTGCCGGCGGAGGCGGCGCCAGCGGCGGGGGCGCCCCAGCGAGCATTGCCAACGGTGCCCATCGGACATTGGATGGCGTACCTGTGGGGAAGAGGAGGGGTGCGCGGCGCCGTGGTAAGCGCTTGCATGCGAGACTGGCCCATCGGACCGTTGGATGGCGTACCGGTACTCGCAAGCGCCGCCGCTCCCGCCGTCGCTCCCACCGCCCTCACCGGCGGCTTCTTAGCGACTACGGGCGGCGGCGGACGCATCGGAGGCGGGATCAGCATGGTAGCCGCCGCCGCCGCCGCCGCTGGCGGCATCGCCCTCGCCGCCGCCGCTATCGCACTGGCCATAACGGCCATGGGCGCTGCGGTGGGCGCTGTCGTGGGCGCCATCACGGCCATTGGCGCTGCGGTGGGCGCTGTCGTGGGTGCGGTGAGGGCCATCGGGATGGCCATCGCCATCGCCATCGGCAAGTTCCAGCCAGACGACGCGCTCGGCATAGCGCTCGGCAGACTCGTGCTGATCACAGGGGCAGGCGCCGTCGCGGGCAGATAGTGCGGCGCGGCCGGCACGGCCGCGAAGGTCGCCGGCGGTGCAGTTGCCGCGTTGCTGTGGCTTCCGGCAGCCGCAGTGGCCGAGGCAGCTTTTGCTGCCGCCTTCGCCGCCGCCTTGCCGATTGGCGCATTGACCTCCGCCTTCGACTCCGCCTTGACCTCCGCCGCCGGCACCTTGGGCGCCGTCTCAAGCGCCTCCGTCGCCGCTGCCGCCTTCTCGGCCGGTCGGCGGCCTTCTCGCGTCTCGAGCGCCGTCTCGAGCGCCTTCTCGCTCGGTCGGCGGCCGCGCTTTCCCGCGCCCTCGGCCGCCACAAGCAGCCCAAACTTGGCGAACGGCACGTTGCATGCAGCGACCCGACACCGAGCGGCCCCCGCCTCGTTCATCGCCTGGCACTTGACGCACTGCCAAGGGCCGGGCGGGATGGCGGCGGCGGCGGCGGCGGCAGCGGGCATGGCGAGCTGCGAGGAAGGCGCCGAGCGAGCGGCGCCTTTGGAGACGGGAGGCGAAGGTGCTGGAGGAGGTGTCATGACACCTCCTCCAGAGCTCACCTTCTGGAGTGGCCGCACCATCGGCGCGGGCACGCGAGTCTCCTTGTCGCCGTCGTCGTATTTGATGTCGTAGGTGCCGTCCGGATGCACCTACAATCAGAGGCAATAGGAGGCACTCAGAGGCAATCAACCGAATGAACCAAAGTCAACCCGTGATTGTCCAGCGCCACCAGGCTCCTGTACCTAATTAGGAAGTCATTCCAAATTAAGGTCATCCGTCCAAATCAGGGTTGTCCAGTGCCCTCACCTTGGAGATCACGCCAGGGTACGCCTTCGCCTGACCCAGGTAACGACCCTTGACGCGTGAGCCCACGGCTAACGGTGCCCGAGCTGCCCCGTCTCCGCCTCCGCCGCCGCCGCCGCTGCTGCTGCCGGCGGGGGCTGCATCAGCGCCCAGGACAGCGTCCTGGACAGCGGGGCTTGCCGCTGCAAAGCAGTAGTCGTCTAAGCTCGCGAGCGCAGACACGTGCGCGCGTGCACAGGCAGAGAGAGGCTTCTGCTTGTACCCGCCCTCAAAGATGCTGACGAGCCGTCCTTCACAGCACTCAGCGGCGAGCGACCGAATGCGAGCGGTCACCTGTGAACAGACGTTCAGCGGCCGATCATTCGGTGTGAACGGTCGTCATCAGACGCGATCAGTCGGCAGAAGCCATCAGGAATCAGAGGCCATCCGTCCTCCTAGGCATCAGGCGCGTGCTCCACCTGTGCGAAGGCGTGGGGGTCGAGTTGAAGGTAGCCGTCCGGATGGGCGGGGGAGTCGCCCGCGCACGCGTCGAAGCCGCACGAGATGATGATCAGATCCGGCCGAAAGCGGCGCACGTTCGGCGTGATATATTGGTCAAACGCCTCGAGGTACGCGGCGGACGAGGTGCCCTGTGAGAGAGGGACGTTGACCAGCAGCTCCTCCTGCTGCAACGTCGTCGCGGTGGTTGGGTAGAAGTATGCGCTGGGGTCGTTTGGGTCGGCGACCCCATGGAGTGAGAGGTACATGACGTCGGTCCAGCCGCGCACCTGATGACGGACGCAATCAGGTACCTTCTCACGGACGAATCAGAGGGGCGAAGCAGAGGGGTCCTCGGCGAGGCAATCTCTTTCGCACAATCTCCTCGGTGCCGTTGCCGTGGTGCAGGTCGATGTCGATGATGGCGACCTTGCGCAAGCGTGCCGGGAAGCTGAGCAGCGCGTGGCGTGCCGCGATCGCCGCGTTGTTGAGCAGGCAGAACCCTTGGGAGCAGTCCATCCCGTCGCAGGGAGTGGGCTGCGCCACGAAGCTAAAGGCACGAGTGAGTACCGCGGGCTTCGCATCGAGGGCCCTCTGCTTTGTGGCCGCTGCAAAGGCCGAACCCTCGACGGTGGGGCCGTTGACCCCCGCATGGTGCCCCGGCGGCCGTATCACCGCGAACGCGTTCAGGTAGGGCAACGCCGCGTCGCAGCACGCGTCGACCGCATAGCAACAGGAGAGGACCGCGCACAAAGCCGCAGAGAGTGACGAAGCGGAGACCACGGTGTCGCCGTCGAGCTCCGTGAAGCCGGGCTGCTTGGGCTGCTTGGGCGAGTCGGCCACTTGCTCCGTCAGGCTTACGCACGCGCTCGCGAGCTTACCGATGTACGAGCGTGTATGTACCGCCTTGACGGCGGGCACGATCTTCTCCTCGAGGTAGCCGACCGACGCCGTGCGGAGCAGCGTTGGAAGGCTGCTGCCGCCCGGGGTGCCGCCGCCGCCGCCCGCGAAGCTGATGAGCTGGCTCTCGAGCGCCGCCAACATCGGCTCTGAAGTCTTCACTTCTTTGATGTCCAGAGGGCTCAACCTCAGGTCACGCTGGATGTCGCGCTCGAGTTGCTTGATCGCGCTCATCACCCACTGGAGGCGGTGCGGGCGCTCTGCCATCGTCTTGCGCGTCTGGTGCAGCGCGCAGTGGTCGTGCGTGATGATCAGCGTCTTTGTTTTGGGCGCGAGCATTGCGCCCTTGGGAACGCCGCGTGCGACTCGAGGTGTGAACGTTAACACGACACACACATTACTGCCCGCTCAGAATCGGAAGCCGTGTGTCCCAACTCCCGGTCTTTGCCTTTTGAGCAAAAACGTCCGCATTTGGTAAGTGTGGTCGTCCGATCGCCGTCAATGCAATGCGCGGCGTCAAGCACTTCTGGCAGCGCTCCAATACTCAGGCCACCGCACCATTGCATGATCGTGTGGGCTGCACTTGGCGCGATTCGGCTGTCAGTGAATCGCATCACGGTGGTGAGCCTGCGGTGCCACACGGCTTCGTTCGTTACAGGCAGCAAATGGCACGAGCTGGCGCGCCACTTTCGTTTCGGGTGGCTGCTGACTACTCGCCTCTCAAGCTCTGCGTGCGCTTCGGCTGCCTCGGTGCCGTTGCGATGAGCGGCAAGTTTGCGGCTGGCGGCATCGTCACCTCTTCCAATCCTCTCATCTGTGGCAACAAGAGCGGTTGGTGGGGATTCTCAGGAAGGAAGAATGTGGACGGAATCGTGCGTGAGTACGCTGGCCCAGAGCTAGCGCGCGAATGCGACGCACTCTCGCCCGTGGGACCCGATGGGCAGCGGTTGCTCCCTTGCACTGTGCGCGCCACCGGAGCTCATTCACTCAAGGCGCGGAAGGTATTGCATGCTGCCGGGCCCACGAGTCCCTTCCCACGAGCTGAGGGCGAGCGAACGCTTCGCCAGACGTATGGACGGTGCTTTACTCTAGCAAGGGATCTCTCCCTGTCCAGCCTCGCACTGCCTGCCATCGGCTGCGGCGTGGCCGGATTCCCAGCGGTGGTAGGCGCCCGTGCGGCCTTGGACGCCATCGAAGAGTGGAGACTATCGCCCAAGGGAGAATCGGCATCCGCCGCGAGCGACTTGGTGCTGCTCGAGTTCGTCCTTGCAGACGAGCGCGTGTACGCCGCCTTTGCCGATTTGGCGCATGCAAGGTACGGTACCGGTAAATAACATATTCGTCAGATACTCACATTGCGATAGAGGTCCCCATGCTTGAGGGTCCGGAGAGTGTGTTTTTGTGTTTCACAGCCAATGTTTAGAATTCGACACCCAAGACACCGCAGCAGCAGCAACGAACCCTAATCGGGCACGTTTGGGAGGGGAAGCCACGGCGCTCCTCGTCGCTGCCGTCGCCGCCGCGGGCTGGCGGGCGGGCTCGCGCGCGCTTGCGCTCCGGGTGCCAGCCATGTCGGATCACTTTTATCCCATTGGCACTCCGGGCACGCCGTGGGGCGAGGGTGAGCGCGCGGCCTGGCTGGCACATGTGGGCACCATCCATCGCTCCTACGCCGGGGAGGTCCTCGCGAAGCTCGAACTGCTCAAGGATACCTTTGACGTCGTTCAGTATGGAGCTCTGGCTCAAGATCCGGATCGCTATCCGCTCTTCTGCGTGAAGACGCGTGCGTGGGACGCTAGCAAACCGTCGGTACTGATAACTGGGGGCGTGCACGGTTACGAGACCTCCGGAGTCCAAGGTGCAATCCTCTTCCTTCAGACCGAGGCGCAGAAGTACAGTGAGCGCTTCAACGTTGCCGTGTGCCCATGTGTCTGCCCATGGGGCTACGAGACGATTCAACGTTGGACCGCCGCTGCAGTGGATCCGAACCGCCATTTTCTGGCCAGCGACAGCTGCGAGGAGACGGCAGCGCTGATGTCTCTCGTCGCGTCACTCGGCGTGGCGCAGTGGACGATGCATTTGGACCTGCACGAGACGACGGACTCAGACCTGTCCGAGTTCCGCCCCGCGAAGGCATCACGCGACGGCCTGCCCCTTCCCGACGAGACCATTCCCGACGGCTTCTATCTCATCGGTACAAAGTGTGAGCCAGAGACCCCACAGCGCCGGTGGCTCGCGGCCATCATCGACGGCGTGCGCCGCGTGACGCACATTGCGCCGCCCGATGCCAACGGCGAGGTTGTGGGCGAGAAGGTCGTGCAGGACGGGACCATCCTCACGGCTGCAGCGGGCCGGAGCCGCAGCCTGACCAACGCTTTGTTCGCCGCAACGACTGAAGTCTATCCGGACAGCGAGGAGGTGACGGCGGATCAGTGCAACCGGGCGCAGGTGGCCGCAGCGACGGCAGGGCTCGACTTCATCGTCGCCAACCATCTGTAGCGGCTTGGAGGCGGAGTGTCACGGGGCAGTGTGGCGCATGCTGTGGTGCTTCCTCGAGTCCCAGTGTGGAGAAGTTGAGAGGGCTTCCACAGGAGCGACCTCCATCACCCGATGAGCAATGTGTTTCGATGCTGGGGGTTGCAGCGCTTAGGGTTGAAGTGCGTCACCACCAGGTGCGCAGCTGCTCGGCATTGGTAGGGTAAATGATAAACTTTGTAGCGCGCTTGGTAGCGAGTACACGTGGCGCCGGGGCCGCGGCGAGATGCCGGATCGCCCATGCGGATGCCGTGGACCGCGGGACGGGCATTGTGCGGGATCTGCGGCCCGCCGCCCCTCCGGCCCCGCCCGCGGCCAGCGGTCGCGACTCGCGAGACCCTGGAACTCAAATCGCGATACGATCCCGAAAGCGAAACTTTGTATTGGGCGGAGGAATGTAGATTGTAGTCCGTGGAACGAATGTGGCATCATGAGCGAAGGGGACCCACCCGCGCTGTACTCCTGTCACCCTAGTTCGCTTCGCCTCCTGCGCCCAGCGCGGGCGCCAGCAGGCGGGCTTGGGGTGAGCGCCCCACCAGCCGCCCCACCAGCCGCCCCACCAGCCGCCCCACCTGCACCATCCGCCGCTCGGGCGGCTTTGGCGACACGCTTCCGGTAGGCTTCCTGTGCCATCTCATCGAGCACACCGATCACCTCATGCTCGTGCGCACACACGACATTGCTCCACTTCAGGTTTCGCGCCGTGTCGAGCTGCGCGTCGAAGCACTGGCCCGAGGCAGGTAGCAGCGCATCGTCCTGCTCCCAGAAGCACTCGTACCCCGCGCTGGTGAGTAGCTCGAAGATGGCTCGCACCGTGCGCCTCTCCTTGGTGCCCGGTGACCAGTACCCCATCTGGTTCACTTCAAACTCTACGATGGCCACCTGTTGAGGGATGCAAGCAGATGCTATCAGATGCCATCAGAGGCAATCACCCCATCTGGCTCGCTTCAAACCCTAGGAGGCCCACCTGTCGGCGCGCGATGGTTCCACGCATGCCCTCGAGGACCAGGCTATCGAAGCCCTCGGTGTCAATAGAGACCTGGTAGATCGAGCCAAGCTGGAGGCGCCCGAAGAGCTCGTCGAGGGCGACGGCCTCCACGTCCAGCGACGCGTTCGCCTGGGCAAACCGCCGCGCCCTGTAGCCAGTAAGCACGCCCTGCCGCTCCTCGCCCGCCGGCAACGTCTTCACAATAGGCACTCGCTGCGTCACGTTGGAGGCGCCGAGCGCGTGGAGCGTGACTACGTCCTCGAGGTGCTCGGCGGCGAGAACATAGCGCAGCAGCGCCTGGTTGACCGGTGCGATCTCGAGCAGGTGCATGCGCGCACCGCTCCGGTTGTGCGGCGCAGGCGGAGCCGCACGGCAGTCCTTGCAGTTGCCACACGAGAAGCGTTTGAGAGAGCCCGAGTTGATTGCGTTGGCGTAGGCGAGCAAGTGCTTGCGCCAGCCGAGTGCGTGGTCAGCCACGCGCCGCTGCGACCACAAGCCGAGAAACTCGGGCACCTTGTAGCCCTTGTTTGCACCCACATTGACCATGATGACCGGGGCACTCCGTGGCAGCACCCCAGCTACGCGCTCGGCCCAATCCACGCTGGAGCATCCTAACTCATGCTTCCAGAACAAGCTCGCTGCGTCAGGCACGCATCGTGAGTATTGAGACAGCGTGCTGCTCGCGGCGGCGTGCATGAGAAGGCCGAGCGCCTTCTTCATGGAAGCGCTGTTGCCGTTCAGTGTGAATTCACACTCGCGCAAATCTGAGCGCAGGGGCATCCGAGTTGGATGCGAGTTGCCGAGACAGCGCTTCTTCAGGAGGAGTTTGTTCATGCGACCTGGGGACGGTTCGCATGGCTCCCTCGTGCCGCCCTCTCCACGCTTCCTCGTGCCGCCCGCGAGCAGCGTTGAGAGTGAAGTTGCGACGTACGACTTCACATTTCAGCACGATGCACAAGGCTTCAGCTGCACCTCTTGGGTGGACCTGACCGCAGGCGTGGAAGCTGTCAGGATGGCCAAGGTGGGTGGACAGATCCTTAAAGAGGAGGCACTTTCGTGGGATTCCCGACGATTCGCCTGCCTCAACTTGGGTGCTCGGTCGTTGCCTCCACCTCCCAAAATGCCCGTAGCGGCGCAATCTCGCATGCAACTCCTCTCGCAACCCCCGAGACGCAAGAAGCCACATCCCCTGGCGGGCAATCCGAATGCCCATCGGCTTCAGCGCAAATCGCAGCCGCAGCCTCCTTTGCACCGCATGCACGTCAGGATCCAGAGAGGTGACCAGGGACGCGGATCCAGAGACAGCGACGCTGTTCCGCGGATTGGCTTGGCCCCCGAGCAGCTGGGGCTCCCGAGGCTGAGCGAGCTTTTGGATGAGCTCGATTTGGATGAGGATCGTCACCAGCTCAGTGCGGCCGTGCTGGAGCAGCTGGAGGCCCGTTGGGCCGCCAAGAAGGCAGCCGAGGAGGCCAGAGCGCGAGCAGAGGCCGAGGTGAGAGCGGCAGCCGAGGCAGCAGCCGAGGCGGCCGAGGAGGCGAGGAAGGCGGCGGCCGAGGAGGCGGAAGCTGCGAGGCAGGCGGCTGCAGCCGAGGAGGCGCGCAGGGAACAAGAGCGCGAGGCGCTGGAGGCGGCGGAGGCCAAGGCAGCCTTCTTGGCCTTCTCTTCAGCCTTCTTGACCTCGCGCGCCGAGGTCACGAACGCCGAGGAGGCCGAGAAGAAGAGCAAAGCTGCCGCAAGGGCTGCCGCACAGGCGAAGCGCGCTGAAGTTGCGAAGAAGAAGTCTGCCGAGGACGCGAAGCGGGCGGAGGAGGTGGCCAAGCGCACCGCGGCCGAAGAGGTCAAGGGGCGCAAGGCGGCCGAGGCGAGGGCAAAGGCGGTGGCGGAGGCGGAAAGGAAGGCCAAGGTCGCAGCCCGATCCGACATGCCCCACCAGGATTGGTATGCCTCTTTGATGAACCTGGGGCGGCAGGCGGCTTTTGACGTGCGAGGTGCCGCCAAGGTGGAGGCTGCCGTGCGCGAGATTGTCGAGAAGGAGGAGCGCGCGCGCAAAGCCGCCGCACGGGAGGCCAAGCGCCGATCGTCAGTGTTGAAGCTCCCGCCCGTGATGAGGGTCTCTTCGCATCGTGAAGACATCGCCATCGAGCGCTTCAATCATGGCCTGGACTTGTCGAGCTGCAAGCTCGGGCTCAGACTCGACAGCTTTGAGAATGCCCCAAAGCAGTATGACATCGAGCGCGCCGTCTTCTGCGCGGAGATGTGCAACCACGTGTACCTGGGATCTTCCATATGGGCCTCTGCGGTCTCCCGACGGGCGGAGACGCTTCGCGACAGCCGGGAATTCAGCTTCCCGTGCCGCGTCAACCTGGGGTATTACCAGGAGGCCAACCTGCAGGGCCTGCTAGGGGTTCACATCCTCGGACCCGAATTCGATGGCGGCGACGTCACCGACGGCAACGAGGCCAGCGTCCGCCACGGCTACTTGACCCACGAGAATGCCTCTGTGCAGTCGTTGCTGCTGCACGACCCGGTGGAGAGCACCCTGTACGTCGTCTTCCGTGGCACCGAGGCGGACGCCAACTACAAGGACTTGTACACCGACGCCAAGGCTTTCCCCAAAGTGTACGATACCATCCCCGGCGCGCGTTGCCACGCCGGCTTCATCGAGGTCTGGGGAGCGATCAAATCCCGCTGCATCGAAACAGTCGCCAAAGCCATCGACAAGCTCGACATCAAGCGCGTCACCGTCACAGGCCATTCGTCGGGGGGCGCCATCGCCACGATGTGCGCGTACTGCCTCGCCACGGAAATCCCCAAGCTCCAGAACCAGTCTCCGAACGGCCTCAGCGCCGCCGGCGTCTCCCTGAGCGTCTTCACCTTCGGCCAGGCCGTGGTTGGGAACTCAGAGTATCGGGAGGCGTACGACGCCGCCGTCCCCGTGCACTGGCTCCACCAGAACGACAAAGACATGTTCTGCCGGCTCGGCGTCGGCCTGGCGTTCGGTTTCAAAAATGTGTCCTACGTTCACGTCGGCACGCGGGTGTTCTTGGATGAGGACTCGTGCATCGTCGGGGCGACGGACGAAGGCATGAAGAACGAGGAGGGCGACGGCGACGGAGGTTTCCTCGAGCTTCTCTTCGACCACTCTATGAACAACTACACGTGCCTCCTCCACCTGGCCCTCGCCATGGTTACGATCCGGCCCGAGATAGTCGACATCCTGCAAGCGGCCTGGAACGACGCGCTCGAAGGGAGCGGCCCCAAGGTGCCCGACGACGACCGACCCTTGTGCTGGATGCACAAGTCGGCCAAGAAGCACGCTGACGTCGAGATGGTCTTGCCCAAGGACATGGTGGATGGTGAAGTGAAGACGGGCGGCACGCCCGACTGGGCGAAGCTCCGCGAAGGCCTCGCTGCCGCTGGTGTCGGAGAGGAGGCCATCGACCTTTGGCCGGTCGATTGGCAGCTGGTGCCGAAGATGCGCGGTCGCAAGCTTGGCTTCGGCGCGCTCCTCAGCTCCTTGTTCCGGCTGCACTTCGACCCCGAGCCGGCGCGGCGCGACGCGCACATCGCGGCTGCCCAGGTATACGCTTGGTTCCTCCACGCCGATACCAACCTTGACGGCGTGCTGAGCCTGGCAGAGTGCAAGGCGGCGTTCTCCGAGCTCAAGGTACACCTAACTGAGACCACGCTCGCCGACGAGTTGTGCAAGTGCGGTGTCGACGCGAGCGGTGGCATCTCGTTCCAGGAGTTTCTGCTCTGGGTCAAGAGCAGCCCCGCCTTCGATGACGTGCCCGCCCCCCTCGCCACCGTCACCAAGCGCAGCACCGCCCCCCACAGAGGCGCCCCCCTCAAAGAATTGCTAAGAGACTTGACGGCGCCCACCAAGGACCGACCCAAGTTCCACTGCTACACGGGTTCCATCCGACCCTCAACGACGGCGCCGTTATCGCTAAAGACGATGGCAAAGTGCCCGAGGAAACCAAGCGTATCGACAGACTTGCCTAGCGCAGGCGACGAGGACCTTTCCGGGTGTGAGTCCAACAATTGGTTCCGCGATGTCAGCCGTGCGGCAAGGATTTGGATTACGATTACAATTAGAACATGGATCAGAAGTTAGCGCAGATGGCATTAGAATGGAAAGGGCGGCCCTATTAGAATTGAGCAGAGTTACGGCTTATACGGTTTACGCACCCGCGGTTCCATCGCGTTACCGCCGGGAGTTTCGACGCGCCAGAGTAGATCACAATTATTTTCAGCGTCATTTTTACGGCCTACGTCACGGGAAACGGCAGACCCGCGTGCGCGACACAAATAGTCCCTGGCGTGAATGCTGCCAGGGCTGCGGGCGCAAGGTGCACAGGCGCATCTGGAGTGCTCGAGCGACGGAGAAGCCGCCGACGACAGTTTTTGATCCCGTGCGAAGCGCCAAGTTCGTCAGCGACTGCGGCTTGAATTGGCTTCATCTCGTCCTCGGCGGGAAGCGCTGGCAACTCGCGGCAGCCGGCAGGGCCTGTGCTCGGCAGTGCCGGCATGGAGACTTGCTCCTCCGCCCCGGCCTCGGAGAGGGGGGCACGCTTCCTTAGCAGCGCGATGAAGAAGCCGCCGTGATCCTGGTCATGGGGCAGCAGCCTCGAGCAGCGCTCAAGGTGCATCCGGTCAGCCACCGTAGCGGGCGGCGGCCACAGCGTTGGCGTCACGTGGGGCATCCCCGCGGCCACTGCGCTTCCATGGTCACGATGCCAACGAAGCTTCACCTCGTCATCCTCATCCTCGCCCTTCTCTTTATCGTCGTCGTCGTCGTCGTCGTCGTCCAAGTGGAGACACTCAACGTGATCAGCCACACGCCAGCTGCTCTTGCCCGGCCGACGGATCAAGTGCGGGAGTACCTCCACCGGCCACGCCTCGAGCTCGACCGCCCCCGGCCGCATCGCGTCCGCCCGTGAGAGCAATGCAGCGACCACGGCCTCATCCTCCACCGGGTTGAGCGAGCACGTGGAGTAAGCCATCAAGCCGCCGGCTTGGAGCAGCTGCAGCCCACGCCATGCAATCTCGAGCTGCACCGCGTGCAGCTGCGTGCCGACCGCCGGCGTCCAGCGCGGGAGGACCGTCCGGTCTTTTCGGATCGTGCCGTCACCCGAGCACGGCACGTCGCAGAGGACGCGATCAAAACCAGTAGGTGGCACCTCGCCGTTCCCCTCGCCTTTTCGAAACGGTCGGGCTGGGAACGGGAAGGCTTCTCCACGGTGGCACGTGACGACGAGCCGGCTGCGCTCCGAGTCCGGACGGTGGTGGCGATCGATCGCGTCCAGGAGCGTCGCGACCCGCTTCGGGTGTGCGTCGTTTGCGACGACCATGCCACGCGCGCAGCCCCCTGAAGAGACAGCCTCGAGGAGCATCATCGTCTTGGAGCCGGGTGAGGCGCACGTATCGAGCACGCAGCTCCCCTTGGGCACGCGAAGCGCGAGCACCGGGAGCATCGAAACGATCTCCTGCCGATTGAGCAGCCCCTGGGCCACGCCGTCGGCGAGGGCGGCCGCCAGCGCTTCCGAGTTGCTACCCTTACCGAGCCTTCCGCCTTGCCCAGGCAGCGGCCTTCCCGATTTGGAGAGCGCCTTCTCGTCTGGAACCTCCGCGGCCTGCCAAATGCCAGAGGCTGGCGCCCACGGCACGGGCGCAGCTGCGCCCAAAGCGAGCATCCGCTCTTCCAGCGCGGCGCGAGCCTCTCTCGCACTCGATGAGCCTTTGCCACTAGCATCCCGGAAGCGAAAGGTCACGGGCAGTGTTTTGCGTAGCACTGCCTCGAACTCTGGCCATTCTTCAATGCTCATAATCTCCTGACGACGATAGTATGATGTAAAGAGGCGTTCCCCGTGCCCACACTTACGGAACCAGATCTCGTCAGCCTTGGACATCGCACCGCTGAATGCTTGGCGCAGTGTATTTTGTTTGTTTCTCTTCTGCTTCGGTGGCCCAGCAGCGCAGTCGCTGCGTTGCTGAGCCGTTGAGAACCCGGCCGGCACGACTTGAAAGGTGCCTCCCTCGCGCTTGCGCTTGGCCTGTCGGCGTGAGGTCGGCATCGTGGCCGCACACACCGCTCAAGACGACGCGGCTTTTTTCCAATTTCGGTCTCGCCTGGTTCATTTCCGTCGTTCCTCCTCTCGCACTCTCTCCCACAGCCGCCTCGTCTCTCCGCCTCGCTCGGCGATCACGAAGGTGTTCTGGTAGCCGCCGCGAACCTGGACCTCGGAGAAGTGGACGGCCTTTGCGCCGCCGGCGCTGCCTAGCTCCACTCCCGCGCACAGATGCTCAGCCCAGCGTTCAAAGCGCGGGCGCAGGTCGGCACGCGGCGGGCCCTCCCAGCCGCCGCGTCGTGCTTTGAACGTGCCCGGCGCGCAAACGTCAACCGCCGGGAAGCTGTGCTGGCCGATGTGGAAGGTCTCGTCACGCTTCATATGGAGCATGGGCGGCAAGCAGCACGGCTTGAGGACGAGCAGCCGGCACCGCGACGGCGCCCCGTTGAAGATGTCGACCGCGCGCAGTGCGAGTGTGCCGCACAGGTGGACTCCGAGGACGAGGACAGGGCCCGAGCAGCGCGCGAAGAGTTGTGCATCCAGAGTGCGGAGTGTGGCTTTGTTCTTCAGGTCTCGCTTGGAGGTGTGCAAGGGTACCGGCCATTGCTCAAAGTAGTTCACGGCCTCGACGCCCGCGGGCAGCCGTTCCTGGTAGATGTGCGCGTCCGAGATGTGGGCCGGCCCGATCGGCCCCTCCCAATCGTGTGGAGGCCATGCGCGATCGATGAGGAAGCAACGCTCGACCTTGGAAGGACTAAGCATGTCGGACAGGAACATGGACAAGAAGCCTTTCCCTGAGCAGAGGTCGACGATCGTGAAGCGCTCGCCGGGCGCGAGCTTCGCCTCTGCAACCACATCGCGCACGGCCGCAATCACTGGCGCCGATTCAATCAGCTCCTTGAGGACCTTCTCGGCGCGGTACAGCCGACGCCAGAGCATAGGCGTGGATGCATAGCGCCTTCGCCAGGTGAGAATACATTGCTGGGCGTCCACAAACACCTCGGGGTACCGGTCTGCACCTGGAGCGTTCGCCAGCTCATTTGCAAGGTAATCTGCGAACACGGCCTCGGACGATGCAACGTCCGCCGTCGTTTCCGTCATTGCCGGCCGCAACAGAGCGCGATCCGGCGCGCCGAAGCCGACCAGCGCGGATACGAGATGTGAAAGATGGCATGCCAGTATCCAGGCCCGAGCAGGCATGTCGCTTCGTCGGTTCTTACATGTTCGATCGAGAGACGGCTGGGTGGGATGGGCGGTACCCGGTAAAAAGACACCGGGGGGAGCCGGGACACACACGGGACACACGGGACACGCGGACGCACAAAGGCACACAGACCAATCTCACAACCAACCAAACCCACCAACAACAAACACCCCGC
>PJAB01001152.1:0-16825 GCA_002887195.1 Chrysochromulina parva
GTGCGCGCGGCTGTGCGCACGCGTCGGCCTGCCGCTCACGAGCAACCTCGTCGAGGTGACCGAGCTCGACCTCTCGGACAGCCGCGCCGCCGGTCGCCTCATCGCCGACGCGGTCGACGCATCGCGCTGGCTGCCCAACCTGGCAAAGGTGACGGGGCTGGGCGGCTTCGAGGTGGACGTGGCCGCGCTGAGGCACGTGGCGTCTTCGGGTGACTACTCGTACCCGATGGCGGGGGTGCGCGCGTGCATCCGCGGCGAGGGCGAGGCGCCGATGGAGGTGCTGCTCGCCGCGTGCGTGCTGCGCGACGGCGAGGCGCGCGTGCCGGCGAACGCGTTCCGTGGCGACACGTCGATGACGTCGATCGCGCTGCCCGCCGGCCTCACGAGCATCGGTGATGTTGCCTTCTATGGCTGCGACTCGTTGACGTCGATCGAGCTGCCTGCCGGCCTCACAAGCCTCGGTGAGGACGCCTTCTCTGGCTGCTCCTCGATGACGTCGTTCGAGCTGCCCGCCGGCCTCACGAGCATCGGTGAGTACGCCTTCAATGGCTGCTCCTCGTTGACGTCGATTGAGCTGCCTGCTGGCCTCACAAGCCTTAGTGAGTCCGTCTTCCGTGGCTGCTCCTCGGTGACGTCGATCGCGCTGCCCGCCGGCCTCACAAGCCTCGGTGGCCACGCCTTCTGTGGCTGCTCCTCGTTGACGTCGATTGAGCTGCCTGCCGGCCTCACAAGCCTCGGTGATGGCGTCTTCTATCACTGCTCCGCGTTGACCTCGATCGAGCTCCCCGCTGGCCTCACGAGCCTCAGCAAGGAGGCCTTCTCTGGCTGCTCCTCGTTGACGTCGATCAAGCTGCCCGCGGGCCTCACAAGCCTTGGGGATGACACCTTCTCAGGCTGCTCCTCATTGACGTCGATCGAGCTGCCAGCGAGCTTTGACCTGAGAATGTCGAGCTTTGATATGCTCAGGTCCGCCGGAGTGCCTCCCAGCACCATCCTGCGCTTTGCACCACCACCAGCTTTGGCCATCGAAAACAATGCAAATGTGCATGTGGGGTGACCGACCTGTAAGACATCGCATGCTGATTGCCATGTTGCCCTTGAACGGGGCTGGAGTAAGTAAAGTATCGCACAATTGAAACCGCACAGCACTATATCTTACTATATATTCTATATCTTAGGCGAGCTATATCCTTCGGAGATTTACTACGGTAGACTCGGACTGACGAAACCCACTGGGGTTGCCTAATAAAGAGATGACGAAACTTAGCGATGTCAGTGACGAAACTTCGACGAACCTTTTCCCGCACTTTCAGTGTCAGACACTCCAGTGTGACACGTCGACTTCTCAAACCTGTAACCTCGGCCCGGGGGGCGGGTCCGGTCGCCTAGGGTCCGCTTAGGGGTTGACCTCTGAGGTCGGGGTCGGGGTCGGAGGGGGGGTGTTATTCCCGAAAACGACACTGAATTTCCTGGACTCGCTTTAGACCCGACCCGACCCGACCCGACCTCGACTCGGAGCCCGATTTTCATATCCTATCCCGCGTCCGATCCGGACCCCCTCGGATACGGAGATATAAGTTATAACGAAACCGCACAGCATACAGGATTGTTTGTACCGCGTCGTCTTAATAAAAACGTTCCAAA
The DNA here is from genome assembly GCA_002887195.1 of Chrysochromulina parva. NCBI lineage: Eukaryota > Haptophyta > Prymnesiales > Chrysochromulinaceae > Chrysochromulina > Chrysochromulina parva. The sequence continues at coordinate 1,645 of PJAB01001152.1, forward strand.
GTGTGCTCTGTGATCGTGAGATACATAGGAATGCGCCGCTTTGGATTCGCCGCACGAGCTGCTCGGTACGGCGCCTCCGAGCCGCTCTGTACGGCGCCACAAGCTGTTTACTACATACTAGCCCGCTCGGGCGCTCGGTAGTCGGCTCGGTACGGCGCCTCATAAGCTGCTCGCTAGGGCCTTCTCGAGGCCGCGGTAGTTCTGCTCGACCACCTTGTACACACGCTCCGACTGTTGATCTCCGCCCTCGAGATTAATCGCTTCCCCAAAATGGAGGCCGGCTGGGGACCATTTGACTGTGCGGCTCTCTCCAACAGCGCCGCCGACGGTCTCAGGGGGCGGGCAGACCGCATACCTGAGGGACGAGCCCATCGGAGATCATCAGCTGTTAATCAGCTGTAATCAGAGGTCATCAGAGAGGGACGAGCCCATCGGAGATCATCAGCTGTCATCAGAGCCAATCAGTGTTCATCAGGTCCAATCGGTGCTCATCAGCGTACGTGAGCATGGAGAGCGGGTAGAAGTGAGTCTTGCGACCGCCCCTCTCTGTCGCCTTCTCGGCGATCACCCGGAACATCTCGATCGACTTCGGGTCGAACGGCGAGACTGCGGATGATGGGGCGCTCACGTCAATTAATGAGGCAATTAGATGCAATCAGTCGCAATCAGAGGCCATCCGCTCCGCTCAGACGCCCTGAGTCGCCCTCAGCGGCGCTCAGAGGGTTTCGTCATGAGTGTGCTCGTCATCATAGGTCATCAGCGGTCATCAGAGGTCATCAGAGGGCCATCAGAGGTAATCAGAGGTCATCAGAGGGCCTTCAGAGGCCATCAGAGTTCATCAGTTGCCATCAGTCGCTCACCCGCAAACTTGCCGCTGCTGTCCTTTCGATCCCGCCCGCCCGACGGTGCGACCCAGATGACCTTGCCTCCCTCATTGAAGAGCTTCTGCATTTGAATCATCACGTTCCGATTATGGCGCGTCTTCTCGGCCTGATGAGGGAGCCAATCAGAGAGCCAATCAGAGACCTCTGATGAAGGAGCCAATCAGAGAGCCAATCAGAGACCTCTGATGAAGGAGCCAATCAGAGACCTCTGATGAGGGAGCCAATCTAGTGCAAGCACAGAGGCCATCAGAGGGGCCATCAGAGGGGCCATCCATTGCAATCAGAGAGGTCTTCAGAGAGGCGCTAGGAGAGATCAATCTCACCTTGAGCTCCGGCGTCATCAGAGGTCATCAGAGATCATCAGAGGTCATCAGAGGTCATCAGAGATCAATCTCACCTTGAGCTCCGGTAATCAATCTCACCTTGAGCTCCGGCGTCATCAGGGGTCATCAGAGGTCATCAGACCTCAATCTCACCTTGAGCTCCGGCGGGTTCTCGATGTGCTTCTTGCTAAAGATGCAAAGCAAGTTTCGTCCCATCGAGAACGGCTGCGCGCGAGTAGGTCGGTGGTCAGCGCTCAATCAGATGCCATCAGATGCCATCAGATGCCATCAGATGCCATCAGATGCCATCAGATGCCATCAGATGCCATCAGAGGCCATCAGAGGCAATCAGAGGCAATCAGAGGCAATCACCTGCGCGAGCAGGTCGGTGGTCACGCGATCTCCGGCCACGAAGATGCAGTTCTCCGCAAAGCCCGGGTAGAGAGGATCCAGCAGCACGGACAGGATCTGCGTACGGGCAGAGGCTCGAACGGGTGTGGTGAGCCTCGCGTCACGTGGCACTCGGTGCCAATCACATGCAATCAGAGCACATCAGAGGCCATCAGAGGCCATCAGAGGCCATCAGAGGCAATCAGATGCAATCAGAGGCCATCAGCCCCGGGTCGCATGGCACTCGGTGGAAATGACGTGTCATCCGGGCCCAATCAGAGCCAATCACCTGCGGATCTGCCTCGCTCTGGTGGTTGGCGAGCAGCACCACGTTGTCGCCGGCCGCCATCTGCGCCCTCATCTGATCAATCTTCTCGAGGCCGACGAGGGCGGAGGTCTGGCGGTTGATGATCGGCTTTGCAAACTCGTTGCCCAGCGCGTAGTAGTCGAACGGCTCGCGCATCGCCCTGTGGAATGGTTCGAACTTGTGAGGATCCTTGGCTCGCTCGAGCACCTTCTTGAAGAGCGCGGTGAGCGTCTTCTCGTAGTAGTCGACGTCGTTGCCCGATCGGTAGACCTCGGTCATGTAGGAGGTGAAGAAGCCACCCATGATGGCCAGGTACTTTTCGGGCACGTCGTACTTCTCCTGCGCCTTCTCGAGCTTCTCCTTAACCTTTTGCTGCACGATCGCCGCCGCGGCCGCGAGCTCGACCTCCCTGGCGGCGGCCTTCATCTGATCGATGATCATCGTCGCCGCCGGTGCGCGCGCGCCGCGCGCGGCGGCACCTCGCAGCGGCGCCTCCACGAACGCACCGGTCGCGCCCGCCAAGAGAGACAGCGAAAGGACGGCGTAAAGCATGGTTCTGCGAACTTCGAGAATAGATTCTCCGCGGTTCGTCTGGCTTCGTCCAAGAAGGCGACGGCTTCACACCCACCCATCGTGAATCAGTGTGAATGGTTTTCACTCACACGTGTACGGATACATGCGATCGTTCACGCTTCACGGCGACCCTAGCTTCATCCTCAGTGCAGCGCCAAGTGCAGCACCGCTCAATACGGCGTCTCGCCCTCCAACACGTCAGGTGGCGCGTCGGGCGGCGGCACGGCGGGGGGCAGCGCGTCGCCCGGAGCCCACTTCCAGACGCTCACCTGCCGGTGGGGAGAGATCACGCCGAGATCGTCCTCCTGATGGAGAGGCGTCCCGCAGCCACGCGCTCCCAAATACCAGTTGCAGCACGGCATCACCACGGCCCCTAATTGGGCACGCCATCCCACGAATTGCATGCAGTCGTCCAGCCCAATGTGCGCATGCGGAAGCACAAGTAGCACGCGCTCGGCCACAAACTTGCCGTATTGGGAAGGAGCCGCACCAGCAGCAGTTGCACCCGCCGTGGCACACGCCGCTGTAGCATGCGCCGCCTCGCTCAGCCGCGCACGCAGCACAGTGAGCCGTTCCACCCGCGCCGCCCATTCGGTGTCGTCGCTGTGGAATCCGAGCGAGCCGCGCACGAGAGGCACGGCCGAGATTGAGGTCGAGATACCGCCGAGATGCACCGAGATGCACCTCCATTTGGTACGGTAGCAAAAGAGGGAAGCGGTGCGAGGCCGAAGCCCATCGCCCAGGCACACGAGCAGCACGCTCGGGTCGTCGGGCCGAAAGGCGTCGCTCAGGTGTTCGCGCACCTGATGAGGGAGGCAATTGGTGGCTGGCCATCTGATGAGGGAGGCAATTGGTGGATGGCCATCAGAGGCCATCAGTGGCCATCAGTGGCCATCGGTGGCTACCAAGGGTCACTCAAGGGTCTACCCGTCGCACCGCGTTGAAGCATGCAAAGCTCTCCGTGAGCTCCTTCGCCGAAGGGAAGAGCCCGAGCTCGATCATCCTTGGGGCGCACCTGATGAGGGAGGCCATGGGTGCCCATCAGAGCCCATCCAGAAATCTAAGGAAAGTGTCCGAGCTCGATCTCAATCTCGATCTCGATCTTAAGTGTCCGAGCTCGATCTTCAGTGGCCACACTTGAGACTGAGAAGCTCGTTGGTGTACATTGTGAAGTGGTTGGTGCTCCGCTTCCCGACTATGCGGCGCCGTTGCGGGTCGGCTTCCGGCGGCAGGCCGCGCGCGCGCCGCCATGCGGCACGCGCCGCCTTCTTGTCCGGAAGCGGACACTCTACCCACTCAGACGTGGCCAGTGGTGCTGCTGGGAGCGATTCGCACGTGACGCCCCAATAAACGTTCCCGATGCCCACTGATGGTGTGTGCGGCGTCGGCGCCAGCCGCACGACCGTGCAAGAAGTCGCCCGCTGGAGCGCGCGTAGCAGCGCGGTGTTGAAGAAGCTCTCGCACGAATCCGTGATGCCGGTCGCCGCTCTGGCCGCTGCCACGACGTCGGAGGCTTTGACAAACGAGAGAGGCTGTGCACTTTCGAAGCCGGCAGCGACGACGTACGCCGACACTTTAGCGGCGACCGTGGCCCGATCGTTGCTGCGCGCGGCCAGGGCCATTCCGTCCGGAGCCGACGATCGCCCCAAGGGTCCCAAGGAGTCCCGAGGTGTGAATTTGTTGAGGACAGGGCTGTGAACGGACATTGAATGCGACCAGCAATTGTGAGATTGCTGCGAGGCGGAGGCTCTTCGGCCGAATCTGTTGTGTCTGTGAATGACGTGTTTCGTGAATTCATTATGAATGATTGTCAAGCGACGCACCGCAACCACGAGGAGCTGACGCGAGTCCTTCAACACAAAATGGACGACATGTTTGCGCTGGGCCTTCCCATTCAGACAACGACTCCCGCCCCGGCTGCCGCTGGCAAGGCCGGCCGCAGCTCTATTGCACAGCAGTTTCGCGACCTGGAGGCGGCTGCTGAAAAGCACGTGCCAACCGTGAAAGCAGCCGATGATTCCGATCTGTTCCGTCAGATTCTGTCGCGCGCCACAGAGGTTTCGCGCACCTCCGCCCCGATCCATAAGATCGATGCCAGCAGGCTGCAGACCAAGTCGCTCCTCCAGATCAAGAAGCAACGGTTGGAAAAAAAGGCGTCTCGCAATACAGTTCCCAAGGCGACGCAGGCAACGCTGGCCCTCGCGAGCAGCCGAAAGAAGGCCAGCATGAGCAGCAGATGAAAGGTGTGCGTGCGGTAGCCTAGTTCGCATATGAATCAAAACCTAAACAAAGCGAGCCTGCAAAGCTCTGCCTTCTGGGCTGTTAACTGGGCTGTTCTTACCATGGCTGCACAGCTGACAGCACTCAGCAGCGCCGGCGGCGGCGGCCGTCGCACGCTCCGCCCCCAGGCAAAGGCTTCGGGCGGGTTAAAGTCCGCAGGCTCGAGCGATTCTGTCACCGGCCGATGAACTCCCAAGCCCCGTGAGCGCCAATGGTGAGCGCTCATCAGTCGGGATTGGCATGTGAAATCCGGGCTCAGGATGGAGAGGCTGTGAAATGAAATGAGTTGACTTGACTTGAGGGGGGCCCGCATGTGTTTTCTAATGAACGACGAGTGGTTTCTCGCGCGCGGCGCGTGTGACCTTACTACATAAAAGCGGTCATCTCCTGGGCCCTGGAGAACTGGAGCCACTTTTTCCTCACGAACCACACGACCGCAACACCGTGGTGTCGGCGCGCCTCCACCGCGATCGCTCAGCTCGCACGCTCGCCACTTCGGGCCACATTGCCCTCTACAGCGGCGACGAAGAACAATCCAGATTATGCGCTCACTTCAAATTGAAGGCCATCCCACGAGCATCAATTCGCTGCACGCCGCGCTTGTGGCTGCGGCGACGGCCCATATTGACGAGGTGCACCGTGCCCAATGCACACCAGAGACCCAGGTGATGTTTGCAAGGATGGACTGCCATGGTGTCGGCGAGGACATCAATCAGGCCGTGCGCATGTTTGCCGTAGCTTTAGCACAGCGTCGTCAGCTTGTGCTTCTGCCACCTGCGCCGCACACAGCGCGTGATGAGTGCAAGGTTCCCGCATCGCTTTCGCTCACAGCAGCCAAGCCGTGGCACTGGCTCGCGGGCCAGGCTCTGCCCATGGAATCCATATTTGTTCTCTCGTCATGCCACAAGGAGCTCCTGCGCAAGCAGCCACACATCATGGAGGCGATCGCCGAGAGCGGTGCTGGAAACGCCACCTCCACAGCCGTACGCCTCGGAGCCACTGCTCTCGCAGCCGTCAGTCGGGAGTCCACGAGCCTATGGAGATCACATCTTGCCGTGAGTCGCCACGTACCGAGGGTGTTCCAGCGGCAAGGCCTCCTCTGGTGGTTTCAGGTGCTGACGACCTACCTCGTGCGTATCAACGGAGCGCTGGCTAACATGCTACAAGGACATCCAGCAATGCAGCCCTTTGTCAGCAGCCAGACGATCTCCTATCGTGGAACTGCCGCGGTGGACGATGCCGCACTGGCTGGGCGCTGGCAGGGTCTCGGCTGGGCTGTCAAGTGCAGCACTCGCTATTGCGACGGCCTGGGGCCCGGTTGGGCGCCAACTGCTCGCTTCGATGCTGGTGTGCACCTGCGCATGGGGGACTCGTGCCGCTCGGGCCCGACACGGTACGCACAGCACGTGCGACGATGTGACGTCAATCTTACGCACGCGCTGCGAAGGCTCGCGGAAGCTGGCGTGCGCAATGGCACGTTGTTCGTGGCATCAGACTCGCAGGAAATCATCGAACAGGTCGATGCAGGGTTGGCGAGGCCGTTCAACGTCTCGTACTTGCGGATTAATCGCGCTCGCTTCGAGACTGCTTCGGGCACCGAGAAACTCGAGCTCCCGGCCATACGTCTCAACTCGCTCCTGGAGGCTCTGATGGATATGATGCTGTTGGCCCGCTCCACGCTCCTCGCGGGAAAGATGATGTCCAACTTCCCTCGCGCTGCTCTTCAAATGCGGATCCAGCTGCCGGCGAGGCGATCCCACGCGCGCGCGTACATCGCCCTGGATGACCGCCCATGGTGCACGCGCACGTCGTGCCGCGAGCCATTCCCATCGGCACGAGACCAGCAGGCGGCGATGCGGAGGGAACTTGCGAGGAATCCCAGCATAACATGATCAGGTAGTGTTCATTCGTGGAGCAACATAGAGGGCTGTTGCGTTCTTTTGGGGCGATGAAACTTGATCTCAGGCACATTCACGCCTTGTAGATTCACGGTTTCCGATTCGTCAACGTCTTTCATGTTCACAGGTCCACACCTCGTTCTCTTTCGCTGAGGATCACAATGCTCAGTCGACTCGCTCGACGATGCCCGCTCGCGTGGCGACCGCTCGCTGCACAGCCGTTAACCCCGCTGCCGCTCGCCACCTGCATGGTGGTCGTACGTACGCTCGCCAAGGGAAAGGAGGCCAAGGGAAAGGAGGCCAAGTCAAAAGGTAACGCGTCGGCCGGTGCGGCAGACAGCAGCGAGGATGGCGCAGCAAGTGGTTCGTCGTTCACGGAGAAGGATTTAGAGGACCTCAAGCAGCAGATGGACCGGCCGTTTGAGCACTTGCAGCGCGAGTACGCCAGCATGCAAACCGGCCGTGCGATGCCCAACCTCCTTGACAGCGTGCAAGTCGACCTCGGCAATGGCGCCAACCCGCAACCATTGCCCACGTTGGCCAAGGTGCTCGCGCAAGGGCCGCTAGCCTTGCAGGTGAGCGTCTACGAAGCGGCGCACGTGAACGCCGTCATCAAGGCGATCGACAACGCGCCGCTCGGCTTGCGGGCCGAGCAGCAGGGCAAGCTGATCAAGGTCAACGTTCCGAGACCGACGCAGGAATCTCGACAGGCGCTCGTGAAGCATGCCAAGGTGCTCGCCGAGGCGGCGAAGACTGCGGTGCGGGGCGTGCGCCAGGGAGCCATGAAGCGCGCCAAGAAAGACGCGACCAAGGAGGAGCTCAAACGAAGCGAGAAGCAGATTGAGGATGTGACTGCCAAGGCGATTGCGGCGGTGGACAGTGCGATCAAGGCCAAGGAAAAGGAGCTGCTCACGGTCTGACAGTGTGTGCCCATGGGAGCGTTGCAAAATATGGGCAGGCGGTTATTTCTAGATGAGCCTTCTGCCTTGCCGGAGCTGATGATCTCGCTGATACGTGATGCGCTTGCTGCGGTGCGCCGAATGCGCCGGATGCGCCGGGGCCTGCGGACCCCGCAGGTCATCCAAACTCTATATGCGGAATTCCGAACTTGGCCTAACGAAACCCTTTCCTCCATTTCGAGAGGCACGCCGATCTCGGTCCTCATCACTACAGGCTCGCCGCATCGGCAGCATGGCCAGAAGGCTGACGTGGCTGCTCGCTGCGTTCGCGCCGTCGCTGTCGAGCGGCCTGCGTTTCGCGACCATGCCCGCCACCCAGGCCCGTCAGAGCAGCTTCCGCGCACGCGCGGTGACCATGGAGGAAACCCAATGCGCCATGATCGACCTGTCCACCAATGACCCACTCCGCGTGGCCCAGACGCTCAAAAAGGCGTGGATGGAGGGCGCTGTCAAGCGCGGGCTCGTCGGAAGCGTGCTCGTGCCCAGCGAAAACATGGTCACCATCGTCGCCATGGGCCCGCGATCACGTCTCGATTCATTTGCGGAGTGGATCAAGACGTCTTCAGAGCTCGTCTCCAGAGTGACGTACGACACGGACTCGTGCGCGGTGGATCCGGGGCAGCTGAGCAGCAAGTTCAAAATCGCCGATGTCGAGTCCAATGCCAAGGGGCCGTGGCTTGAGATGCTACAGCAAGCGACGATCGATGTGAAAGATAAGGGGAAAAAGCAATCCAGCGACGAGGGCCTCGTGTGAGTGTGAGAGCGCGCCGCCGGACGCCGCAACCTGAGCGCGGGCGCTCCGACGGCCAGAGCTCCACGTGGGCGCGGGTGCGTACAGGCGGCACCATGGGCGTCGCGCGCACGCCACGCCGTTATACTTCGTCCACTGACGACACTGTCTTGCGGTCCGGTCGTCGCAATACGAAAATTTCCGGAAATTATGTTTACTAGCGCGTAGTGCTGGTGTGTTTAATACGGGCGTTCGTTTAATGAAACACGGCGCGATCATATTTCCCACGCGATATCTCATCAATTATTCGAACGAGACATGCAGCGGCGACGGATTCCCCGCACTGTGTCGTCTATGATACGGTCTGAAGTCCGCCCTGGCTCTGGCGCGGAGGTATGCTATCCGTGGCAAGCTGCTCGCCGGCTCACGCCTCAAGCATCGGGCCTGTGGGCATCCACGGCGGCGCTGGCGGCGCTGGCGGAAGGTTCTCGGAACCGTCCGAGTGCTCGGCACAGCGCTCAACAGAGTGGCGGCAGGTGCTAGTAGTGGATGATGGAGGGCTTGGCGGCGGGCTCGTGGGCGTCGGGCCATCGTCGCTGTCACTACTGCCCTGGTCAGTTGAGCCGCCGCTTGACCACTCTGCTGGTCCTTTCTTAGGTGAGATGGCACAGTCGTCTGCAGACGAGGCCCTTGCTGCTGCCCGCGCTGCCGCCGCCCTGGCACCCGCTCCAACTGCCGCCTGCGTCGCTTTCGCGGCCGGCTTGCGCGCGACGGCAGCCTTCTTCTTGGGCACGCCAGAAGCCTTCCCGCCCTTGACCTTGGCAGCCGCGCCCTTGCCCTGAGCCTTCGGCTGATGCTTCGTGTCGGCAGCGCCCACGCCCTTAGCAGCAGCAGCAGCAGCAGCAGCAGCAGGTTCGTCACCCGGCGCGCTCACACCCCAGCCGAAGCGCGCCTTGATGTCAGCCTTGCCATCGTCGAGGAGGTTCGTCTTCACGTCCTGCCAGCCAGGTGGCAGATGACGAGGGAAGACTTTTCGAAGCGGATTCGGGCCGGGGACGGGGGCGGCATTCCTATTCACTCTCCACCACAGAGAGTCCTTAGGCGGCGGCGGCGTGTTGCCGCTGGGATCTGGCTGAGCGATGTTCCATTCACGCTTCGGGATCCCCAGTGCTATGGCCCGGCTGGCCGCCCAAGGTGGCATCGGTCGTGCGTAGCCGGTCGCCATAGGCGGGAGAAGTTTTCGATTCACACCCGAATTTTGACTCTCGGAGCCTGTGTTGGCCCAGGGCCGGCACCAGACGACACGTTTCAGACGAGTTATTAAAACAACATGGTATGTCCGGTCTGAACTTAGGATGTGAAAAGCTGCGGCCAACCGAGCAGCCGCCAGCCCCGATACTAAAGACCTTGGTCTGTGTCTCTGTGAGCATGTTGAGCACCGGGCACCTCGTGGTAGACCTGTGAAGGTAGACCTGAGCCTGACCGATCTCGTACTCCATCTCCGAATCTCCCACCAGCGAGATCTCCCACCAGTGTGCGCCGTCTCAGCCGTCTCAGCCGTCTCAGGTTTCAGCCATCCGTGAGAGGTCATGGTATGTCAGAACCGGCGATGGTGAGGCCAGCTCTCGGGGGGTACGTACTCGGGAGCGGCTGATATTCTCCTGATGATCTCAGGGTCGGTCTGAACCAGCGCCGTGGTGGGCGCGTGCGTCAGCGTCATGCGCCGTGATGGGCGCTTCGGTGGCCGTACGATGGCCGGCCATTGGTGGCGACGCGTGGCAGCGGCGGCGGGCTGAGCCCCAGCGGCAGCTGCGCGCCGTGCTGGGCGCCATACCCGAGCACGGGCGCCATACCGGGCGCCTGACCGTGCTGGGTGCGCATGAGCTTCGCACGCACTCCAACGGTGAGCTCATCGAGCAGACGCACGTCGCGCTTGAGCCGCGCCGTCTGCATCGACTGCAGCTCGCGAATTTGAGCCTCGAGCATGTTCAGCTCCGAACTCAGCGCTTCGCACGCCTCCTCGTAGAGGCTGCTCGACGAGCGAGGCTGATACGGGATGATGCCGTCGTGCTCGCCGTCGCGCTCGCCGTCGTGGCGGCGGCGGCGGCTGCCCCCCGATGAAGCGCCGTCGTAGGCGCTGTCGTCGGCATCCTCATCGCCATCGTGGGCGCCGTCTTCGCTGCCGTAGTCGCCGCCCTCGCCTTCCTCGCACACGTCGTCGGCGGTGTCGGCATGTCGACGTGATGAACTCATCAACAGCGCCGCCGCCGCCATCTCCGCCTCCGCCGCGGCTGCCGCGTCTGCCTCATCCGCCTCGTCCGCCACGGCGGCGGCGCTCGGCGCGGCGGCGGCGGGGGCGGTGCTCGCGACGGCGCCCGCGCTCGCGGGCCGCTCGAGAGCGCCGTCGCGAGCGGTCTCATGTTGGGGCTGTGGAAGGGCATCGCTAGCGGAGAGGCGCGCCTCGGCCTCCTGTTGCCTCATTTGGGCTTCTTCTTCGCGAGCGGACGCTTCACTTGCGGCCACCATCATCGCCACGCACCCATCGAAGCTGCTGTCGCCGCTGTAGGCGCCCCCGCCGTGCAGACTGCCCCCATGCACGCTGCCGCCATGGGATGTGGCGCCCACCCCGGCGCTCGAGAAACTTCCACTAAGCAGCGGCGGCGGATCCGACCGATGATGGCTGCCGTAATCCACGCTCACCCGCCCAACGTCGTACCGGTCGTACCGGTCGTACCGGTCGTGCCGGTCGGTGCCGCCAACGCCGCCCAGGACGACGCCCGCCCGCGGGCTGTGGTCACGGTCCATATAAGGCAAGTGGCTCCGCGGACTCTCGCGACCGCCGCTGCCACTGCTGCCGCCGCCGACGCCGCCGCCGAGGGCGCTGGTAAGGCAACCGCTGCTGAGGGCGGTGCGAAGGCGCGAGGGCGACGAGAGCAGACTATGCGAGTGGGCAATGCCCGCGACAGCGCTGCCCGCGACAGCGCTGCTCACGGAATGGTTCCACGCGCCAAGATCTCGGGCGCCGAGATCTCGGGCGCTGAGGCTCCTGCCAAGAGTACCGAGGCTGCCGTTGCCTAGGCTGCTGTTGCCGAGGCTGCCGTTGCCGAGAGTGCCGTTGCCGAGGGTGCTGTTGCCGAGGCTGCAGGTACCACCGAAGGTGCCACGGAGGCTGGCCGCAGCAGCGAGACCGCCTGCGAGACCGCCAGCGAGACCACCGGCGAGGGCGCCACTCAAGCCGCCGATCCCGCCACAGGCGAGCGCGCCCGAGACGGCGGCCGTGACGGACGGAGCTCCGGCGGAGATGCGGCTGAGATCGGGCGAGATGCGGCTGAGATCGGACGAGATGCGGCTGAGATCGGGCGAGATGCGGCTGAGATACTCGGGCGCGAGCCGAGCGTCGAGGCCCAAATTAGGGTCGAGACCCAAATTAGGGTGGCTCAGACCAGCGCCCCCCCAGCCGCTCGCGCCGTTGTGGGCGCCGAGGGCGCCGCTGCAGAGGCTCGGTCCAATGACGCCCTGGCACAGAGGGAAGGCCGATGGGCTCACGAGGGCACACGAACGGAGCTCCGACGCGCCCGTCGACCCGTCCGACCGACCGTCCGTTCGTGCCTCCTCCGCACCGCCGAGGCACTGCGGTGGGGCCGAAGGGCTGATGTAGGGAGCAGCGCACGCGGCGACGGGCTGCGCCGCGCCGTTCTGGGCGCCGTACGCGGTCGCAAGATGGGCGGAGTTGGCGCCGTGGTGGGCGGCCTGGAGCAACGTCGAGGCGCCGTGGTGGGCGCCGTGCAGATATGGGTGTACAAGGTCGCCGCCGCAAAAGGCATGCTGGGCGCCCGCGTACGCGCCGTGCTGGGCGATCGCGCCGTGCTGGGCGTAGGTGTACACGCCGTGCTGGGCGATCGCGCCGTACCCACCACTCGCCGTGTGGCGGGCGGCGGCCGCGAGCTCCATGATGCTCTCCTTGATGACGGAGGTACTCAGGTTTCGGTCTGGCTGAGTGCCTGATGATGATGGGCTCTGACTGCCTCGGAGGGCGCTTGAGACGACGCTTGAGCTTCGCGAAGAAGCCGAACCCGCCGTCTGCGCGCCATCGGATCGGCCGCACTTTTGGCGGATGGCCTCGGATTCTCTGCTGCTGCTGCGGCCTGCGGCGTCGACGCCCACGACGGCGCCTCCCTCGATGCTCGGCGCCGTCGTGGGCGGCCGTTGACGCTTCGTCGCCCGGGACGACGCGGCCTCCCAACCACTCGCGACGACGCCTCTCGGGACACCCCCCGCGCCGTCGCGGTCCGTCGCCGCCGCCGCCGCCGCCGCCGCCGAGGACGTGGCTTGCCTCATATGGGACCATGCCGCCGCCCTTGTCGCGTCGCCGCCGCCTCCGCCCTCGCTCAGGATGGGCGAGTACGCCGCACCGCCGCTGTCGCCGCCGTCATTGCTGCCCGCGTCGTTCGAATCCGCGTCGTTGCTGCCCGCGTCATTGCTGCCCGCATCATTGCTGCGCGCGTCGTTGCTGCCTGCGTCGTTGCTGCGCGCGTCGTTGCTGCCCGCGTCGTTGCTGCGCGCGTCGTTGCTGCGCGCGTCGTTGCTGCGCGCGTCGTTGCTACGTGTGTCGTTGCTGCCCGCGTCGTTGCGCGCGTCGTTGCTGCCCGCGTCATTGGATCCCGAGCCAGATTCCATCCCAGATTCCATCTCGCGAGTCGAGCCCGCGTCCTGATTCGATCCGCAATCATGCGAGCCACCCGACGCGCTGCCACCCGAGGCGCTGCCACCCGACGCGCTCTCGTGCGAGCTATTGCCCAGGGCATTGGCCAGTCCGCCGCGGCTGCTGTGGCACGAGTTGCCGCTACTGCTGCTGTGGCAGCTGCAGCTGCGGTGCGAGGCACTGCCGCCCGACGCACTGCCGCCCGAGGACTGATGAGAGCCGTCTTTCGACGAGCAGCTCGGCACCGAAGAGAGCGTCTCGGTGGTCTCGGTAGTGCCCGAGACGACGCTGCCCTGGGTGCGTCGCATCGCGCAGGACGAGACGCCGAACGCGGTGCCAGAGACGGCGCCGCCGCCGTGGGCGCCCTTTGTGTGCGACGACGACGACGGGGGGTGCGACGGCGGCGGCGGCGGCGCCATGGAGGCGCACGGCGCGTCGTCCTGGGCGCCATCCGAAGGGGGCGACGCGTCGGACGGGGAGGGGTCGGGCGGCGGCGAGTCGCCGAGCGGGGGCGAGGGGTTCCGGCCGGCCGTGCCCAGGTTCGTCAGGTTCGTCAGGTTCGTCAAGGAGCCCTCGTCCGCGCACTGGGCCCCGTTGGCCGACTCGCCGCCGGGGAGGCGTGGTGGGGGCGGCGGCATGAGCTCAGACGCGGACACGGAGGCCGGGGCGCCGTCGACGGCGCCGTCGGGACCTTGTCGGGCGAGCGACGGCGCCGGCGGCAGCGCGTACGAAGGCAGGGCAGGCTGCTGCGAGGACGATTGCGAGCGCACGACCGCCGAGCCCATCGCCTCGGCCATGGACAGGATCGCCATCATCGACTGATGCCCATGGCAGGGCTCCGACAGTAGCTCGCGTGGCGTGGCGCCGTCGCGAGCACCGCCAGCATGGCCAACGGCCGCCTCGGCTGCGGCATCGAGCACTCCGACGCCCGTCGCGATCTCCGGCACCGAGATCTCGGAGCGCGAGATCTCCGAGCGAGAGGCGCAGAAGAGCAGCGTGATGGTCGCGGCGGTGCTCGTCGTCGTTCCGGCAGAGGGCGCCACGCCCCCCCACGCCGCCCCCGTCCCATCGGCGCCGCCTCCCGCGCCGCCACTCATCGTGGCCACTTGCAGGATGGGTGACATGTGAAGGGTCAGCACGAAGGGGATGCGCTGTGCGTCATACGCTACGAGCCGAACGGCCATCTGGTGCCGAAGCGCGCCCGCCTGCCGCAGGCTCGCCAGGGTCGCCAGGTCCGTCAAAGGACCCACCAACATGTCAAAGGACGCACCGAGAAGAGAAGACTCGGAGTGGCCGACCAGCCGGCAGAAGGCGGCATTCGAAGAGAGGATGCGCCAGGGAGCGTACGCCTCGGTCGCAACGTACGCGCGCGACGCGGCAGCCGCGGCGACGGCCGCGGGCGCCGCCGCCGCCGGGGCCGCCCCCTCACCACCTGCTCGATACGGCGCCGCGGCGCCGACGCTGGCGCCGCTGCCTGAGGCTCGGCCAGCAAGGGCTGAGAGAGTCGCGCCGCCGTGCCTGGGACGCATGCCGCCGCTGGCGCCGGCGACGTCGGCGGCCTGCTGGTCGGGCGGCGGGGGCGGCGCCGTCGGCGTCTCGCCGAAGACGAACCGAAGCCACGAGAGCGAACGGTCTGCCATCGGCCGCGCTTCGATCGTCACGAGCGCTGGCGTCCCGTTCTTGCGGTACGCGACCAGGCTGGCAGTGCAGGCGGTGCAGCTCTGCGCAGGGCACACGCAACGCGCAGGCAACGCTCAGTCAGTCAGCCCAGCGTCGCGACCAGGCGAAGGGCAGTCAGAGAGTGGCATGCTCGAGAGAGCGCATCGACGACGAGGTCGGACTGCCAGGGCTCGGTTTGAGAAAGCACAGGGCCTGCGGGGCCCGCTGGTGTGCCAGGCGCGAGTTCGATGTGCGGGCAGCAAGTCGAACCTGCACGGCCGTCCAGAGCGCGCCAGTCGTCACCAGGCAGGTGCCGGAGCCATGCAGCAGAGCGGCCGAACGGCCGGTGACGTCGCTCTCGACGTATCCGGCCAACTGGAGCCACTCGGGCGAGACAGCCACGATCAGATGGGGTGGCTGCGTTGTCACCAGCAGCCACGCGCCCGCAACGTCGTTCGTTGGCCGGTGCGCCGCAG
>PJAB01001153.1:0-16821 GCA_002887195.1 Chrysochromulina parva
GCTGGGACGTCCCACGCAAACCTGGTCCGGCCCAATTTTTTCCCCGTTGCTAAGTGCGCGATGGCGTGCGGGCCGTTGGCCGCTCAGGGGCCTCTTCAGCACTTCAGGCTTCTCGTCTGTCGTGTCCGTCCCGCCATTCTCGATTCTGGGCCGTGGCTGCGGGCCACTGGTGCCCACTGCCTTTTCAAGGACAACGTGGGGCGGTGAAGGTCAGCACGGTCCACCTCCACGGAAAGGGGGTCCGCAATCGTCAAAGGGCTCAGGGGGATGGGCCCCAGCAGTTGCGCTAAGGTGATACTTCGCTTTTAATGCCTCTCGAGATTCCCTGTGAACCCGGAATTTTTAGTTCATTACACATTAGATTACCGATACAAGCGCGCAACCACGAAGTTGTGCGTCCGGTCGTCGCGGCTCTGCGGGTCGCTGCGCAGAACTCTTTCGACGTCTCGTGTGACACTCACCTCATCCAGCGCGGCGTCCGGCGAGCGGCGAAGCGGCGTACCGAGTCCGGGCACGCGAAGAACCGGCAACGCGCGACGTGTGCGACGTGGCAGCTGGCAGGACCCGGGGATGTCATAGATTTGGTTTCGCTGTCCGCGTGGGTCGACCCGGCGACCGCCGATTCGGGTTCCGCCTCATCCTCCGCCGCCCCTCGGTGCCTCCACACTCTCCGCCGAGGTCGCCCCGAGCTCGATGCGATCTCGGCGTCTCAGGTGCGCCTCAGATTGTCGAGGCGCCGCTGCAGCTCCGCATCGAGATCGCCGCCGCCCGCGTCGCCGCCGCCGCCGCCCGCGTCGCCGCCTGAAGCGCCCGCGGACACGGCCTGCGGCGCGGCCGCGCCCGCCCCGGCGCCCGCGGAGGACATACCCGACGGAGCCTCCTTCATTGTGTTGCCTACCTCGATGCCAAGCTCGGCCATGATACCACCTGCGACGGTGACAATCGGCGACAATCGGTGTCAGTGGAGGAGGGTGGGGTTGCAAGACAGGACGCAAGACGAGTCGCAAGTGATCGCAAGTGGGTTCGCAAGACGGGACGCAAGCCGGGACGCGAGCCGAGACGCGAGATGAATGCGTGGACGCGAGATGAATGCGAGATGAATGCGAGATGGACGCGAGATGAATGCGTGGACGCGAGATCGTACCGAGCACTGCATCCTCCTCCTTGGGAAATCAAGGGGAATCAAGGGAGATCAAGAGACATCGTACCGAGCACTGCATCCTCCTCGTCCTCGTCCTCATCATCGGCGAAGGCCTCGTCCATCGCGTCCGACATCATCTCCTCCTTCATCCCCATGATCTCGTTCTGCTGCTCGAAGTCGGCCATGATCTGCCCACGCGAGATCACGCGTGCGAGAGAAAGAGACGATGAGAGAGACGTCATCAAGAGACGCAGCAGCTGATCCGACGCTAGGCGGCGGCAGACGGAGCGGGCACGGGCGCCACAGCGCGCCTTACGGACGGATCCGGCGGTGGCGGCGCGAGCTTCACGTACCTTTTGGATCTGCGGCATGTTCATCTTCTGGTTCATCCGCGCCATGATCTTGGTGATGCCCTTCATAGACGCCGCCATCTGCTGCGACGACTGCATTGTCGTTAACCGGAGTGAGACCGCCTCCAAGTGCGACTTCATCTTGTACATCTTTTTGATGTAGTTGCGTGTGCGCACGAGGTCCTTGGCCTTGATCTTCGCCGCGTCCATGTGACCATCCTTGGCTGCCTTCTTGATTTCTGTCATCAGCTTCTTTTCATTGCGCTCAAGCGTCGTGCGCTCGCGGTCCATCTCGCGCACGCTCTTCTTGATACCGCGCTGGTACTCCTTCATTCGCTGCGCAGGCGTCTTTCCTACGCCAAACAGGTCCATGGTTAAGAGAGGAGCTTGCGAAGCGTGTGACTGCTTTGCGAGCGCTTCGCAAGCAAACCCGCTTTTCTTCACGACACGACACCGCATCGATCACTCGGTCGTTAACCTCCGTGCGTTGGGGTTGTGCCTCACTTTCAACCGAGCGCCGCATTTCTGTGACGAAATGGGTCATCATCTCATTTATCTCCGACCGACGCGTAATGCTTTTCGTGCTCGTGAGCGCCTCGGCGCTCGTCGTGGCCCCACGAGGCGCCGTTACGCACAAATTGCGCGGCGGCGATGTCAAAAACATGGACTTCTTCAAGCAGTTCATGCCTAAGTCGCTGCCGACTGATGCCCCAGTGACAACGACCGTGTACTTTGACATGACCATTGGTAACCCTATCCCTATCCCTAACCCCAACCCGAACCCGAACCCTGACCTACCCCCCCCAACTCAGGCGGCAAGCCGGCTGGTCGTATCGAGATGGGTCTCTTCGGCGGCGTGGTGCCGAAGACAGCCGAAAACTTTCGCGCGCTGTGCACGGGCGAGAAGGGCTTTGGTTACGCAGGTTCGCCATTTCATCGGGTGATTCCTGGCTTCATGTGCCAGGGCGGTGACTTTACGAATGAGAATGGCACCGGTGGCAAGTCCATCTATGGGAGTAAGTTTGCCGATGAGAACTTCGACCTCGGCCACGGTGGCCCAGGCTGCTTGTCCATGGCGAACGCTGGACCCAACACGAACGGCTCCCAGTTCTTCATCTGCACGTCAGACACGTCCTTTCTCGATGGGAAGCACTGCGTGTTTGGAAAGGTCACCAAGGGCATGGACGTTGTCAAGCTGATTGAGGCAGTTGGCTCCAGCAGCGGTAAGACGCGCCAGGAGGTGCGCGTTGCCGCCAGCGGCCAGCTGTAATTGGAGATGTGTGTGAACACAAGTGAGCGACCCGTCTGCTCATACGTTTCTCATACGTGCTCTCAAGCTATCGACTGAGACGACTAACTTCTCTCGTCTCTAAGTACTAGAGGACCGCTACCAAGACTGAAAGCTAGTGCTAAAGAGAGTAAAGAGTTCATACGTACTCTAAGACTACCAAGCCAGCTCATGCTCATCGTCGTCCTCGTCCCCCTTGTCGCCCCCCGCCCTTCTTGTGAGGCTCCCCAAGTGGTCGACGGCGGTCGTGTACTGGCGCTGCAGCTTGAGGCGCGAGTACAGGTGCGGGCAATCGAGGTTTCGGCACTCGATCGGCCCCACGCGCGCCGCCGAGCAGCGCAGGCAGTGCGCCACCAATGCATGCACGCGCGCCTCAAGCAAGTTTCGTCTCGTGGTGAGAGCGACCGTTGAGGTCAACCGATCGTCGGCGCACTCAGCGCATAGGAGCGCGGGGCACGGCTTGTCGCACAAGATGCAGTGGCTCGACTCGAAGTAGCCGACGATCGTGGCGCCGTGACGGGCGCGCTGGGCGACCGCTGCCGGTAGGGCGCGGTCGAGCGGCGCGCGGCGCGAGCGGCGCATCTCCTGCTTGTACCTGTGGGGAAGAGGCGAGGGCGCCGTGGTGAGCACTTGCATGCAGAGGGGCCATGCGGTCGCGAGCGCATCTCGAGCTTGTACCAAATGAAGACGTCGACGCCGATCAGCGAAAAGATGCGCCCGAGCGCTGGCAAGATGCGATTCAGGATGTAGTACGATGCATCCGGGCGAGGCGCCTGCCACCGCGCCGCGTCGGGCACTCCGTGCGGCGGGAAGAGGAGGACTTCGGGGCGCTGTGCCGAGTCGCGCAGCCGAGCTGACTCCTGATGAAGGGGGCAATCAGCGTGCAATCAGAGGGGGGCGCTGTGCCGAGTCGCGCAGCCGAGCGGACTCCTGATGAAGGGGGCAATCAGCATGCAATCAGCAGATGCAGCCGAGCTGACTCCTACCGCGACACGACGATGAGGGGGGTCATCAGAGGTCATCAGAGGCCATCAGAGGTCATCAGACGCCATCAGGCGCCATCCACGGCACTCGCCTGCCGCGACACGACGATGAAGGGGATCCTCTCGCCTGTCTGTGCCTTGTCGTTCGGGTCGATCTGCTGACGGTGGCGCGCGACCTGAGCGCCCGGGGGAGCGCTCTCCTCCGACTTGTACGTGCCCAGGCGCACCTGATGAGGGGGGCAATCAGCATGCAATCACTCTCTCCGACTTGTACGTGCCCAGGCGCACCTGATGAGGGGGGCAATCAGCATGCAATCGCTCTCTCCGACTTGTACGTGCCCAGGCGCACCTGATGAGGGGGGCAATCAGCATGCAATCGCTCTCTCCGACTTGCACGTGCCCAGGAGCACCTATGCCCATTGGAGGAAATGGTTGGCAATCAGCCGTGGCAATCAGCGGTGGCAATCAGCAGTGGCAATCAGCAGTGGCAATCAGCGGTGGCAATCATTCGCAATCAGCCGTGGCCATCCGTGGTAATCAGCGGTCATCAGACGTCATCACTGGTCATCAGGCGCACCTCATTCGCGAAGACGAGATCGAGCAGACTCGCTCGCCCGCACTGCAGCTTGTCACATTGACGAAGCACGTACGCCTTGACCGCCGAGATATCCCCCGAGGTGAAGAGCAGCCGGAGCGCCTTCTCGACGATCTTGCGTTCAGCAGCGCACCTGTGGCAATCCGGGGCACTCAGTGGCAATCAGTGGCACTCAGTGGCACTCAGTGGCACTCAGTGGCACTCAGTGGCACTCAGTGGCACTCAGTGGCACTCAGCAGCGCACCCGTCGCGGCGGATAGTCTCGATGCCTTTCGCGTCGAGACGAGGCGATGCATGCTCGTGCTCGTACATGTAGCCCACGTACCTATAGCCAATCGTGGCCATCAGTGGCAATGAAGAGGCCATCAGTGGCCACGAGAGGCCATCCGTGGTCATCAGAGGCAATCAGAGGTCATCAGAGGTCATCCGAGGCCATCCGAGGCCATCCGTGGCCATCAGTGGCCATCATCAGAGGCCATCCGAGGTCATCCGTGGCCATCAGTGGCCATCATCTCGGGCAAAGGTAGCCCACGTACCTCTTCTTGGTGCACAGGACGCACGGGTGGTACACCTTCTCCATCTCGAGCTCCATGGGATGCGGATTCGCAGCGGTCACCTGCAATTAGAGGCAATCAGAGGCAATCAGAGGCAATTATCTCCATCTCGAGCTCCATGGGATGCGGATTCGCAGCGGTCACCTGCAATTAGAGGCAATTAGAGGCAATTGGAGGCAATCATCTCCATCTCGAGCTCCATGGGATGCGGATTCGCAGCGGTCACCTGCAATTAGAGGCAATCAGAGGCAATTGGAGGCAATCATCTCCATCTCGAGCTCCATGGGATGCGGATTCGCAGCGGTCACCTGCAATTAGAGGCAATCAGAGGCAATCAGTGACACCCATACGCAATCCTCACGCTCAACCCGTATGTCTCTAATGAGCATGCAATCAAGGGCCTCACCTCGGCGGCGATCTGGCGCCCCGTGATGAAGGCCTGCAATCAGCATGCAATCAAGGGCCTCACCTCGGCGGCAATCTGGCGCCCCGTGATGAAGGCCTGCAATCAGCATGCAATCAAGGGCCTCACCTCGGCGGCAATCTGGCGCCCCGTGATGAAGGCCTGCTGCCGTGATTGGCCCTCGAGGAGCACGAAGAGCGAGTCCGTGTCGCCGTAGATCACCCTAGCACCCCAGCTTGGGTGTTGGTTCACGTGGGCGATGGTCCGCTGCAGGGTCTCTCGCCCAGTCTGCACTCGGACGCAATCAGAGGCTATTAAGAGGCAATCAATATGCAATCTGATTCAATCGGAGGCAATCAGAGGCAATCACGATGCACTCAGAGTCCATCAGAGGCGGTGTCTCTCCCAATCACGAGCACTCACCTGCACGATGGCGTCGGCCAGGTGCACGTTGGGCATTCGGCCCGAAAAGGAAGCCGAGGTGTAACCGTAAGTGACGTTGGCAATGAGCTTGAGCCCGAACTGTCGCGCGTTGAGCGTTCGATGGAGGGCCGAGCCCACCTGATGATTGAGGCAATCATGTGCAATCAGGTGCAATCAGGTGCAATCAGGTGCAATCAGGTGTAATCATGTGCAATCATGTGCAATCAGAGGCGCCTCGAGCTCAGCACGCTCGCTCGATGGAGGGCCGAGCCCACCGGTACTTGCTTCATCGCGCGTTTGACCATGAAGCGCGTCTCGAGGATCTCCGTGAGCAGCCGCGGCAGCACCCCGCGCCGCGTGCGGGCTGTCGTGAAGAGGAAGCCGTTGGGCGACGCATGCAAGCCGGGTAAAGGAGGGACGTTGCCGGTACACTTGTGGTTGGCATCGGGCCTGATGAGGGAGGCAATCAGTTGCAATCAGTTGCAATCAGTTGCAATCAGGTGCAATCAGGTGCAATCAGACGTGTGGTTGGCATCAGGCCCCCGTACCCCTCATGGTCGCCGCTGCTGCCGCCGCCGCCGCCGCCGCCGCCGCCGCCGCCGCCGCCGCCGCCGCCTCCACCTCCGCCGCCGTCGCCCGATGGCCCTTGATTGACTCTGAGAGTCTCTGATTGGCACTGCGAGCTCGAGCTGGACGGTTGAGCATCCGCGAGATTGCACCTCGAGCTGGACGGTTGAGCATCCGCGAGATTGCAGCCGTTGGAGAGCCGTTGGAGGCATGCATGCAACTGGGCGGCTGGTGAACGGAGTGCATGCGCCTCGCGCGCGCTGACGAAACCTCGAACCGAAAGGTCCAGGCAGCCAAACTTGAGGGGGGTGCGCCGAGGACCCCCACCATCGCCGCCCATGCCGCCCATGCCTGCATCGAGGGTTCTTCGTATGCCGTCGATGGGTCCAAGGCATGTCGAGTAGCAGTAATTGTACGCGATGATCACCTGCCACATCATCGAGGCGATCACCGAGGCCATCGCACGCAATGAGGTGCCATCAGAGGCCATCAGAGGCCATCAGAGGCCATCAGAGCTCATCGGAGCTCATCAGAGCTCATCAGAGTTCATTACCGACGGGTAGAGAGACCGAAAGTCAAGCACGACCACCGGTGACGTGTACAGCCGCCCCTCCGGCTCCATGATCAGAGGCAGGCACGTGAGGCTTTCCTGCTCGGCCACCTGATGAGGGAGGCAATCCAATCTAATGAGAGCCAATCAAAGGCAGGCACGTGAGGCTGTCCTGCTCGGCCACCTGCCGGCAGGGACCATTGGAGGTCATCAGTGGTCATCAGTGTTCATCAGAGGGTACTCAGAGGTCATCAGAGGGATCATCAGAGGCCATAAGAGGTCATCAGAGGTCATCAGAGGTCATCAGAGGCCATAAGAGGTCATCAGAGGGATCATCAGAAGCCATCCGGACGAAACTTTGAAGCGTAATCAATGGTCATCAAGGGTGGTCACCTGCTTCTTATCAGGCGAGGCGAGCACGTAGTCCTGCGTGCGGCACAGGCGTAGCAGCATGGACTCGACACGGTACTGGGAGCCGCGCGTGATGACGCTGTGGAAGTCGATCCCAAGAGCGCTGTGGTGAGCACTGGCATGCAAGGCAGGTCATATCAGTGGCAATCAGCGCACCTGTGGAAGTCGATCCCGAAGACACTCGATCCCAAGAGCGCTGTGGTGAGCACATGCATGCAAGGCAGGTCATCATGGCAATCAGCGCACCTGTGGAAGTCAATCCCGAAGACACGAGCAAGCTCGGAGGTACGTGCGATCGTCTCCATTGCATCTGCGATCCGTAACGTGAGCGTGGCGCGACGCCCAAAGTGGCGAAGCACGCGCACGCGCGCGTCGTCGCGGCGCGGCGCCCCAACTGGGCGCCCCAACTGGGCGCCCACGACGGCGCCACCCACGGCGGCACTGCCCGCCACGGCGACGCCCACGACGGCGCCGCCCACGTCATCCTTCGCGGTCCACCATCCGGTGAGCGTCTTGTGGGAAAAGAGAGGCACTCGCTCGTTGAGCACCTTGGCGGCCACGTGCTCGAGCGTGTACGAGGTGAGCTGGAGCTCGGCGCGCGCGCACCTGCAATCGAGCTCCATCAAGTAGGGTCCTCAGATGCAATCTCCATCAAGTAGGGTCCTCAGATACAATCGAGCTCCATCAAGTAGGGTCCTCAGATGCAATCGAGCTCCATCAAGTAGGGTCCTCAGATACAATCGAGCTCCATCAAGTAGGGTCCTCAGATGCAATCGAGCTCCATCAAGTAGGGTCCTCAGACGCAATCCGACGCACCGCCACAGGTTGATGAGTACACGGCCGATGATCTTGATGCCGCTAGCGACAAGAGCTCCCCACTGGTCCTCCATCACCTGCCAATCAGTGGCAATCAGTGGCAATCAGTGGCAATCAGTGGCAATCAGAGCTCCCCACTGGTCCTCCATCACCTGCCAATCAGTGGCAATCAGTGGCAATCAGTGGCCATCAGTGGCAATCAGAGCTCCCCACTGGTCCTCCATCACCTGCCAATCAGTGGCAATCAGTGGCAATCAGTGGCCATCAGTGGCAATCAGAGCTCCCCACTGGTCCTCGATCTCTTGGCAATGAGTGGCCATCAGTGGCCATCAGTGGCCATCAGTGGCAATCAGAGGCACTCACCTCGTTCGGACTGGACTTGTCGGGGGTGCGCCCGAGCTGCAATCAGATGCAATCAGATGCAATCAGAGGCACTCACCTCGTTCGGACTGGACTTGTCGGGGGTGCGCCCGAGCTGCCGAATGAGGGGTGGCTCGATGCCGAGCACGTTCGCACGATCGATCAGGAAGCCAATCGACGCCTGGCGCACGTCCCAGCCAATGAGCATGTCGGCATCCACCGTGCGCACGAGCCTCGCAAACGTGATGAGCAACTCAACCTGCAATCACATGAGATGCAATCACATGAGATGCAAACGTGATGAGCAACTCAACCTGCAATCACATGAGATGCAATCACATGAGATGCAAACGTGATGAGCAACTCAACCTGCAATCACATGCACTCACATGCACTCAAGGAGGCCTTTACAGAGGAGGCGATCAGAGGCGATCAGCAGCAATCAGCCGCAAGCAGCCGCAATCATCAGCAATCAGCCGCAATCAGCCCCACCTCGCTGTGCACGATGATCCATTCGGCTGTGGGGAAATCGCCGGAGAGCAGCCCACGGTAGCGCCGTACTGAGCGCTGCGCCGCCGCGACGTCTTCGTCCTCATCAGCACGAACCAATAGCAGGTGACGCAACACGCTGCCACCGCCGCCGCCGCCGCCGCCGCCGCCGCCGCCGCCGCCGCCGCCGCCGCCGCCGCCGCCCGATGCGTCGCCATGGCGCTCGCTATCGACTTCCAAATTAGGTAGCCCTGGCAAGTCTTCTTGGACGGCCATCCAAATTAGGGTGATGGGATCTCCCGCATCCGAGGGCCGCTCTGCGCTGGCGCGGCGTCCCGGATTCGGCATCTGCCATCAAGGTGCAATCAAGGCGCACTCAGCGCGCAATCACATGCGATCGCGTGCAATCAAGGTGCAATCAAAGTGCAATAAATTTTCAATCAAGGCGCAATCAAGTCGCAATCAAGGGCACTCAGCGACCATCCGAGGTACTCAGCGAGGTTCGACGCGCCGTCCTGGGCACCATGCTCCCCTTGGTGATCACGAAGGCTTCCACACTCATCACCGCGAGGCTCTGACTGGCATGCGACGCGGCGAGATCGGCGGTGGGCCCTGCAGCCGTCTGGGTGGGTGCCGAGACCTGCGTCGTGCCGGGCAGCGTCGTGCCGGGCAGCCCCTTGCGCGCTGCGCCAGCGTACTCGGCGGCAGAGGCAGCAGCACCGCCGCCGCCGCAGAAGCTGTCACCGCTCGCGCGCCCTTCACAGCCGTGGCCTCCGCCTTCACAGCCGTTACCTCCAATGTCGCCCGCTGCCTCTGCTGCCGTCGCTACTTGGGCCCTTGTCACTCCTTCAGACGGCCCTTTGAGGACTGTGGGGTGATGCTCCCTGTGGGGTGATACGCCTTTGCACGGCCCTGCAAGGGCAGCTGCTGCCGTTGAAAGAGGCCTGTGGGGAGATGTTCCCTTGCTCCCCGCAATCTCGCGCTGGCTGGCCGCAATCTCGCGCTGGCTCCCCGCAATCTCGCGGTGGCTCTCCGCCGCAGACGACGCCTGAGATGACTCCAGCGGCCCTGCTGATGGCACTGCCGCTTCCGTATTTGGCACTGCCGCTTCCATATTAGGCAAGCTTCCCTCCGTCCTCCGAGGCTGCTTCCGAATGCGAGCGCGCGCCCTTGCCTCGACCCAAGCACGCACCGCCGCCGGGGAGGGCGGCGGACGGACGGGCATCAGCACCCGCGACCGTCCGAGTGTCGGTGGACGCGCTGTGGCGCGTCGATCGGGCCCAAGCCCTCGCTTGCAAGCGAGGCAAAAGTCCGCATGCGCTTGCAAGCAGCTGAACTCGCACACGCTGAAGACGTCCCGCGTCTCAAAGTGCCAGATGCGATTATGCATGCGCCGCTTGCCGCCCTCGGGTAAGTCCGCCACGTGGCTGTAATAGGGCGCGGGGTAGAGGATCGGAGGGGTGACGGAACTTGCCACGTCGGCCGAGGACGGGGGCGCACGTGTGAACGTGAAGACTCGGGTGCCTGTGGGGATTCGGTCCGCATCCTCCCACCGAGGCGCGCGGCACGCGGCGAGGCCCCGTTTGGCGCCCGGTACGGCGCCCGGCGTGTCGCCCGGTACGGCGCCAGGCGCCTCTGCCGGGATGTCGCCCGGCACGGCGCCCGGGTCGGTGCCCAACACGGCGCGGTCGCCGTTCTGGGCGTCGCCGTCGTCCTCGAGGTCCTCCTCACTGTCTGAACCCGCCCAGCCCGCGCCCGCCCAGGACGGCGCTCGCGCCGGGGTGGGCAGAGGACGAGCCGGCTGCCAGAAGGCGAGGGAAGGGCACCCTTCGCCTTGCTGCCCGTCGTACTTGGGCGACAGGGGACGCGGGGAAGGCAGGGCGCGAGGGGGCGCCGTGCTGGGCAGGCCTCGTCGAGGCGGTGCGGGCTCGCCTTGCGTCCGGGCTGGGGGCTGTGGGGATCCTGCCCAGGACGGCGCGGGCTGTGGGGGTGCGGGCTCGCCTTGCGTCCGGGCTGGGGGCTGTGGGGATCCTGCCCAGGACGGCGCGGGCTGTGGGGACTCGTCGGAGGGCCAAAAGCGAGCGCCGGATGAGGCGGCGGCGGCGGCGGCGGCGGCGGAGGCCGAGGCAGGCAACGAGGTTGCAGTTTCGTCAACGGCCGAGGCCGGCAACGAGGTTGCAGTTTCGTCAACGGCCGAGGCAGGCAACGAGGTTGCAGTTTCGTCAACGGCCGAGGCAGGCAACGAGGTTGCAGTTTCGTCAACGGCGGCGGTGACAGCTTCGTTCGCACGGCGGCGCGGCGCGGCAGGCTGACCGACGGTTGCGTGGCTGGCGACCGAGCTGTCTGTGGAGTCTGGCGACTCTGATTGCCTCTGATTGCCACTGATTGACTCTGATTGCCTCTGATTGCCACTGATGGTCTCATTGGCCACGGAGCCTTGCGACCCGACGAGCTCGCTCTCCTCCGCCTCGGGGTCGAGATCTCCCTCGATCTCGCCGGGCTCGAGATCTCCCTCGATCTCGCCGCGTCTCCCTGCACCTCCCTCGCTCTCCTCCGCATCGGGTTCGATGAAGGCGACGTGCCTAGCACGCTTGCTTGGGCGTGAAACGGCTGATGAAACGTCTGAAGCCGCCGCCCCTGCCGCCCCTGCCGATGCCGCCGCCATTGCCGCCCCTGCCGATGCCGCCGCCCTTGCCGCCCCCGGTGTAACGTCTTTGTCACTCTCAGCTTCGTCATTCTCAGCTTCGTCACTCTCACTCGCCTCCGATGGCAGCGCTAGAAGCTGCACGCCCGCCTCCGCCTCCTCGCCCGCCTCCTCGTCCTCCTCGCCCTCCTCGCCCTCCTCCTCAGACGACGGGAGGGCCACATCCTCATGCCAATACGGCGCGCCGTCCACACCCGAGATATCTCCCGAGATATCCCCCGAGATATCCCCCGAGATATCCCCCGACACATCCTCATGCCTATACGCGCCGTCCACGCCATCTCGGCGCCTCGCTACCTGCCCTACCTCCTCGTCGGCGCCCATCTCGGCGTCCACCTCCTCGTCGGCGCCCATCTCGGCGCTCCCGTCAAACTGCGGCAGCCTCCGTCGACCCGTAGGAAGCTCGCCACTGCCGCCCGCCGCCGCAGCCCCAGTTGCACCGGCACGAGCGCCGTAGTGAGCACCCGGACTCGACGTAACGGCTTCCGCCGCCCCGTCGTCCTCGTCGTCGTCGCCCTTCCACTGCCCCTCGCCCACGCACTCGCCCACGCCCTCGCCCTCGGCGTGCCATTCATCCATGGGCTGCTCGTCAGCTTCGTCAGCTTCGTCAGAGGCGTGCCATTCATCCATGGGCTGCGAGGTCGGCTGCTCGTCCTCCCCAAGCTGACGAAGCTGACGAAGCTGACGAAGCGAGGCCGGCGCCTCGTCCTCCCCATAGGGAGCACGCAACGCATCGCCCTTGTAGTAGTCGGCTTCGTCAGCTTCGTCAGCTTCGTCAGCTTGAAGAGGACGAGCAGCCGGCTCGCCCGCGCCCGCGCTGCCGTCGTAAGTACCATCGCAAGCACCTTCGTACGCGCCGCCGTGAGCACCAGCGTACGCGCCGCCGTGAGCACCATCGTACGCGCCGCCGTGAGCACCATCGTACGCGCCGCCGTGAGCACCAGCGTACGCGCCGCCGTGAGCATCTCCCTCCATCTCCGCGTCCTCGTACTCGCCCAGATTCCCCACACGCCCTCCTTGCCACTCGAGCATCTGCACCTGCGACGGCTCAATGAGACGATCAGAGGCACTCAGAGGCACTCAGAGGCACTCAGAGGTCATCAGAGGCCATTCAGAGGTCATCAGAGGTCCTCAGAGGTCCTCAGAGGTCCTCAGAGGCCATTAGAGGTCATCAGAGGTCATCAGAGGCCATCAGAGGCCATCAGAGGCCATCAGAGATCTTTGAGCATCGGCACCTGCGACGCCTCCACCTCCACCTCCAAGCCCACAGCCGGCGTCGCAACCGCCTCATGGTGCGAGACACGCGCAATCGCCCGGAGCACCTCCAATGAGTGGCAATGAGTGGCAATGAGTGGCAATTAGTGGCAATCATTGGCAATTAGAGGCAATTAGAGGCAATTAGAGGCAATCAGTGGCAATCGCCCGGAGCACCTCTGCCTGCAACGCGCCCGTCCACGAGCCCATGTGCCCGGCCAACGGCTGGCTGAGCCACGGCAGTGCACTCGCCTCGAGGGTGATCGTGCCTGCAATCAGCAAGCACTCAGATGCAATCAAGGGCAATTAAGAGCAATCAAGTACAATCAGTGGCCATCAGGGGCACTCAGATGCTATCAGAGGCATCAAGGGAGTCAATCAAGTGCAATCAAGTGCAATCAAGTGCAATCAAGTGCAATCAAGTGCACTCCATCGCCGTACCCGTTGCCTCACTCACGGAGACCGACAGCACGCCACGCAATCAAGTGCAATCAATTGCCGTACCGGTCGCCTCACTCACGGAGACCGACAGCACGCCACGCACAGCCCGAGATGCGATCTCAATCCTCTCTGCCTCTCGCCCTCTCTGCTCGGGAGGGGCGATCCGCAACGCATGTCAGTCTCGAGAGGGAGTCTTGATAGGAGTCTTGATCAGGCGATCGACGAGACTCAGTCTCGAGAGGGAGTCTTGATCAGGCGATTGACGAGACTCAGTCTCGAGAGGGAGTCTTGATCAGGCGATTGACGAGACTCAGTCTCGATAGGAGTCTTGACGAGACTCACCTGCTCGGGTGGAAGCCGGGGGAGCGCCGGGATGAGCAGCTCGAGCGTCTCGCGCCACTCATGCGCCTCGTCATCAAGGGTTTCGTCAGCGTACGAGTCCGCAAGGCTCGGCCCAGCAGCACCCTCCCCATCCTCGCCACCCAAGGCGCCGGCGCGTTCGCCGATCGCCTCGTCCTCGGCCCCAAGCTGACGAAGCTGACGAAGCTGACGAAGCGAGGCCGGCGCCTCGTCCTCGGCCCCTTCCACAGCCCCTTCCACAGAGAGTCCTATGCCGAACCTTGCGACTCCCCTCTCGCGGCTGCCCTGGCTGCCCTGGCTGGCCCCACCGCCCTGGCTGCCCTGGCTCGCCCCGCCGCCCTGGTACACAAGCTCGTCCTCCTCGACGGCGCTCATGACGGCGCTCATGACGGCGCTCCGCATGGCGCTCGCGCCGTACTGAGCGCGTGACCCTTCTCCCGGCGACCCTCGAGTTGCAGCCTCGACGAGCTCGAGCGCCGGAGATTGCAGCTCGCCCAGCGCCGGAGATTGCAGCTCGCCGAGCTCGCCCAGCAGCCGCGCACATGCCGCCTCGCCGCTGCTGGGCGCCGCGCTGGGCGCCGTGTTGGGCGCCGTGTTGGGCGCCTCGCCGCTGCTGGGCGCCGTGCTGGGCGCCGTGTTGGGCGCCTCGGTGCGCGTGAAGCCACGGCCTACACTGTGCGCACTGGCGACAGGCTGGACCGCTTCCGCCTCCACCTCCGCCTCCGCCACCGCCTCCTCCGCCTCCGCCTCCGCCTCCGCCTCCGCCTCCGCCTCCGCCTCTGCCGCCTCCGCCACCGCCGCCGCCGCCGCCGCCTCCACCCGCAGCAGTTGACTCAACGTACCATCGACACTCTCTGCGCCCTCCTCCTCCTCCTCCTCCTCCTCCGCCAGCGACGTCGTGGTCGGTCGCCTCGCGAGCAGCGCATCGATTGCCCGAAGTGTCTCCGTCACCTTCATCACAGTGTGGCAATCAGGGCAGTGAGTGGCAGCTCGGTGGCAATCAATGGCAGCTCAGTGGCAATCAATGGCAGCTCAGTGGCAGCTCAGTGGCAGCTCACCTTTCCAGCCGGCGGCGGCGGTAGGGTGCTGCGGCGGTGCACCACGCTCTGCGGGGTACACTCGCCCTCGTCGAGAGGCGGCAGCCCATGCGAGGCGCGTCGTGCACCCTCCTCGCGCCAAAGCTGGCTCAGCGACTGCACCAGCCTCACGTCCGCTCGAGCGTCCCGGAGTGGCGTGCGGCGCACCTGCAATTAGTGGCAATGAGTGCTAATGAGAGGCGATTCGAGGCAATCACGTCCACTCGAGCGTCCCGGAGTGGCGTGCGGCGCACCTCGTGCCGGTTGAGGATTTCGTCACACAGCGCATCGGCCTCGAGCTCGACACAAGTTTGGCGCTCGGCGGCACTCTGCAAGCCCAGTCCGTGAGGTCATCAGTGGTCATCAGGGGTCATCAGTCGTCATCAGCGGTCATCAGAGGTCATCAGTGGTCATCAGCGGCCATCAGCGGCACTCACCTGCAAGTCCAGTCCGTGTGAGCGTCCGCGCGTCCACACGCACCGGTAGCCCGGCTGCGACGCCGCCGGAGACGACGAGGGCGCACCACCCGACGGCAGGCCCGCCGCTGCCGATGAAGGAAGCGGAGCGTCGCGCGCGTTGGCCGCGGCCGACGAGGACGGCGCGCTGCCAGAGGCGGCGGCGGCGTTCGGCGGCGTCGGCGGCGGCGGCGGCAGCTCGAGCGCCCGCGAGTCGAGCGGCAGCGTGCCACGCCATCGCACGCGCTCCAGCCGCACAAAGTCCATCCCGAGCAGATTGTAGTCCACCTTGAACTGCAGCAGATGAGGCACGTGCGCCTCGTGCGGCTGCCGCGGCCGCCGCTGGCAGAAGCCGCGCATGAAGAGTCGTGCGGCCGGCTCGACGTCGCCTGGCCGTACCATCTGCACGTGCAAGAACGGGCGCGGCTCCTCGTGGTAGCCGTAAAAGGGCGTGCGGCTCACCACGCTCAGATTGTACACGAGCGCCTGGTTGGCTCCGAGGTGCTGCTGAGGCTGCTGCTGCTGCCCGTCGCCGCTCTGCCGAAGCTGATCCTCGAGCTCGTTGGCAAGCTCGCGCAGTGATGCCTCGTCGGTGCGCTCGCCGTCAAAAGGCACGTAAAAGGAGCGGAAGAAGCCGTGGAAGTGCACGCACGCCTTCTGCCCTCGCGGCGTGCCGCCGAACACGCGCACCAGAGGCACCTGGCGCAGCTCGCGGTGAGTGAGCGGCGAGACAATCGGGTCGAGCTCGGCGTTTGGCTTCGAATGCGCGAGGTCGATGTCGACGATTCGTAGCGCGAAGTGGCACGTCGGCGCGACGGCCGGAGCTTCGTCGTCATCGCAATCGGCGGCCATCGGCAGAGAAAAGGCCGATAGGAAAACTGAGTTCACGCACCGGCTCGTGAATGACGTGGTGCGCTGCTACCTGCGCTGCTCGCACACGTCTTTTCTACGAAGCCGGGTTTCGTCACCGAGGCCGTCATGCACGCTATCGTAGATGCGCTCAGTCGCGGCGATGAGCTCCAGGACGCGAGTGGCAGCTTAGCGGCAGCCAACGCGATGTTCGACGCGCTCAATCGCGGCGACGAGGCCAAGGCCGTGGGCCTCATCGACAGCGTGACAGAAGCGGCCCACCTCGGCCTTTGCCTGCTTGAGGCATGTTTTATTGGTCACCCTAGGTGCACGAGGCTGCTGCTCGCCGCCCACGCCGCCGTTGACCAGGCAGACAGCTATGGCCAAACGCCTCTGATCGCCGCCTGCGACGGAGGCCACGGCGACTGCGCGCAGCTTCTTCTCGCCGCCCACGCCACCGTCGACCTGGCAAACATCATCGGCTACACACCTCTGATCGCCGCCTGTGACAAAAGCCACGGCGGTTTCGTGCAGCTGCTGCTCGCCGCCCACGCC
This sequence comes from Chrysochromulina parva, assembly GCA_002887195.1. Taxonomy (NCBI): domain Eukaryota; phylum Haptophyta; order Prymnesiales; family Chrysochromulinaceae; genus Chrysochromulina; species Chrysochromulina parva. The sequence goes on from PJAB01001153.1 coordinate 16,625, forward strand.
ACCGTCGACCTGGCAAACAGCAACGGCCACACACCTCTGATCGCCGCCTGCGACAAAGGCGACGGCGGCTGCGTGCGGCTGCTGCTCGCCGCCCACGCCGCCGTCGACCAGGCAGACAGCGACGGCATCACGCCTCTGTACGCCGCCTGCAACAAAGGCCACGGCGACTGCGCGCAAATGCTCCTCGCCGCCCACGC
>PJAB01001154.1:0-16819 GCA_002887195.1 Chrysochromulina parva
GAAGATGGCAATCAAAAACTCGGACGAATGGGAGGAGACGGATTCTCCCATCACCATCGACGACATTCCATCCATCGACGACGCCGAAGACAAGGGCTCGAGCTCGGCGTCGGGCTCGGCCACCACCACGCCAAAGAAGAACAAAGAGGGGGCGGACCCGGAGACCACGAACCCGGGCAAGAAGGCTAGAAAGTGACTCTCCGAAGGCCTAGGTCACAATTTTGTGATCCACATCCAACGTTGCCGCGTACTACACGATCAAATCGTATGTCACTCGCCCTACTTTTGGATTCAATATGAATGCAACGTTAAGATTCGTGCGTCGATCCAGGGCATTCAGTACCTGTACAAGTACATGTACAAAGGCCTCATCGACTGTGAGACGTGATGAAAATGATGATGCGAACGTGATAGTAAGACTGCGTGGATGTCACGCAATGCACATGTGGTCATTACTATAGTCACGAGTCCCTAAAAACCGTCCTCCTGTGAACAAGGGCCACAGGTCCCCTCTAGTTTGATACAAGTGGGGAAAAGGGCACTATTTCACTCTCCTCTAGAGGAGAAGCAGGATTATCATGAGTACAGGGCCTTAGAGGCAGAACATGTGAACATCAGTTCGTGACGACTTGACATGTCTTGAAATCTCGGACGGTTTGCGCCACGAAGCGGGTTCGTGCGTTGCGTGCGGGCGTCCACCGGACGGGTCCGTGAAGGGTCGCGCTTGCCGAGCGTATTGTCATGATCGACGCCATGAGTGCCGTCGAGCTTGTCGACCTGAGTCGTCTACAAAAGGCCTGCCTCGACATGGAGTGGGAGCGGCACACGCAGTACATGGGCGAGATCTTCTTTTACGGCCAGCAGCGCCTCGACAAGCGCATGGAGGCCCACCGCAAGAAGGAGTTCGAGAAGCAGCGATCCTATGCGGTCCAGCGGCGATCGGCTGCGACCACAGCACCGCACCGCTCTGCGCCCACATTAGCTGCGCCGCCGCACCGTGCAGCGCCGCCACCGCCGCCGCCGCCGCCGCACAACATGCAGCCGACGCACTCTCGCTCGGCGCCCGCTCTGCTGCCGAAAGATGTCGGCAACGGTGCTCGCAGCCCGAACCGCGGCACCGGGCTTGGTGGACCTGCATCCGGACCGTCCACGCTCCTTCCGCGGTACTCGTCCAGTGACTTGATCCCGAAGGAGGTGAACACCAAGCTCCTTCCGGATCGTATCACCAAGTACCTGCTCGAGATGGCGGCCGCGATGCCCGAGGAGCTCGTCGTGCTCGTCGAGATTGCGCCCCAGCAGAGCCGCTCGCTGCACCAGTCGCGCGAGCAGTACGAGCGGCACCTCGGGCTGCTCGACGATCTGCTGAGCGACACCCTGCTCAACTCCCTCAAGTATCCCAGCGAGGTGGCGTTCCGGATCGGCAAGGTGCAGGAGTGCCCAGCGAGCCTGCAGGACGAATGGGCCCGGCTCCGCCGGCGGGCAGCGCCAGCCGTGGCCTTTGACGACTTCCGGCAGCACGCGGTGCGCATGGCGCTCCTCACAAATCCGAAGCCGGACCCGGGCACGCGCTTCGCCGCCGACAATCAATTGGCGTCCAACCAATCGTGGAAGGGGAGTGCGATCGGCCGGTGCCCCGAGAAGGCCGCGCCGCCGCTGCGGCATGGCGCGTTTGAAGTGTACTTGGTGGTCCAGCGCGCGGGCAACTTGCGTCCGCGCGTCGAGCTGCTCTTCTCGAAGCTCTTCTCACGCTGCTGGCCGCGCGCGAACGCCGTCCTCGGGCGGCTGCGCAAGGCGCTGGACGCCGAGTTGCGGCTGCGCGAGGACGAGAACGTGCTCGCGCGCGTGCGCGAGTCCAACGAGCCGGCGGAGCTACGCGCGGCGCTGCAGGAGTTGTCGGTGCTCGCCGATAGCCCAGCCGCCCAAGTGCTGCGCAGCCGACTGGCAGCTCTGTGCCCGCCTCCCGCGCCGCCGGCGCTACCTACGCCCCGTGGGCCAAGGGTGTCACCGACGACCGCGAGCACGTCGTCACCGGTGGCGCATGGGGCGGCCGCACTGCCGACGACGACGCACTCGGCCGAGGCAGCGCGGATCGAATACGTGGCAGGCGTGGGCGCGGTTTCGTCACTACCAGGCGTGGGCGCGGTTTCGTCACTACCAGGCGTGGGCGCGGTTTCGTCACTACCAGGCGTGGGCGCGGTTTCGTCACTACCAGGCGTGGTGGGGTGCGGCAAGCTACTCAGCCACGGCGAGCTAGCGGCGCTGCGACAAGGCATCGGCGGCGGGGCGGCCGCCGAAGCCGCCGCAGGTGCTGCAGCTTCGGAAGCACCGACATCGGCACGCCGGCCATGGCCGGCAGTGGCCCTTGAAGAGGCGAGGGGGGTGGCCGCGGCGTTGAAAGCTACCGAAGAGCCATTGAGGAGTGCAGCGCTCAGCACAGCGCTCATGCAGGAGGAAGAGCAGGAGGCGGCCGAGGTGCGGTTTCGTCACTACGCGGTGTCGTCACTGCCAGAGCAGGCGGCGGCCGAGGCAGCGGTGGCGGTGGCGGCGCAGGCAGCGGAGGAGGCGAGGGCGGCTGAGAGTGCGGCGGTGCAGGCAGCGGAGGAGGCGAGAGCAGCCAAAGCGGCTACCGAGCTCGCGGCGGAGGTGGCGAGGGCTGCCCAGGAAGTGGCCGAGCTGGCAGCGGGGGAGGCCAGTGCAGCAAGGGCGGCCGCCGAGCTGGCAGCGGGGTCGACGAAAGCGGCTGAGGCGGCGAGAGCAGGGGAGGCGGCGAGGGCTGCACGGGAGGCGAGGGAGGCGGCGGCGGCTTGGGCCGCAGAGGCAGAGGCAGAGGCAGAGGCTGCAGCGGCAGAGGTAGTGGCATCGGCAGAGGCATCGGCAGAGGCAGAGGAGGCAGCGGCAGAGGAGGCGACGGAGGAGGCGACGGAGGAGGCGACGGAGGAGGATCTCTGGGCGGCGGCATTGGAAGCGCGGGCAGCGGAAGAGGCGGCGGCTGAGCTCAAGGAGGCTTCTGATCTCGAGGGGGCCTCTGCTCTAAAGGGGGCGGCTGGCAAGATCGCGACCTCGAAGCAGGCGGCGGGCGAGATCGCGGCACTCCAATCACAACTGGCGGCAAAGCGCGCGGAGCGATTCGAGCTCGAGGCCGAGGCCCGGATGGAGACGGAGCGTCTCGAGGCGGCGAAGCTGGCCGAGCGCCTCGCAGTTGCCAAGGCGGAGGCGGAGGCGGAGCAGCTCGAGAGAGAGGCCGAGGCGAGGCAGGCCGAGGCGGCGAGGGAGGCGGAGGCGGCTCGCAAAGCCGAGGAGGTACGCAAGGGCGAGTTCAAGAAGAAGGCGGCCCTCCGGCGCAGCATGATGAGTGAGAGTGAGAGGGATCTGTTCGCCGCCGCCGCCGCCGCCACAAACGATCCGGTAGGAGCGGCACTCCCAGCCCCTTGGGTACTCTCGGCCATCCCGGCGGCGGCGATCGTTGACTCCATGATGGAAGAGGACGCGGAGGTGAAGGCGGAGATGGGCGCAGGCGGGAGCGCGGAGCACTCGCCGGGCGAGACGCAGATCGCGACCTCGAAGCAGGCGGCGGGCGAGACGCTCGCGCCGCCTCCGGGCCGGCCGCGGTATACTCGTCTGACCTGAGAGACTGGTCAGACTCTGTGGACTGTGCCTGAGGGCTGGCACCGCACGGCCCGCACGGCGTGCGAGCGCGGTGCTTCATCAAAAGGCGTTCAGCTTTCCGAGGTACGTTGAGGTTCATCGTACAGCCTTCAGACTATCAATTGCACATCGTACAATCATGGTAACCGATCAGCAGAAATCAGAATGTGTAGAACCAGAGCGGGCCGGGGCCGCTCGGCGCCCTTCAGCTGGAGGCGCGCCACTCGAGCCGCTAACACCGGAGCCGCTACGCGCTACCTCGGTCCTCGCCGTGCTGCGGTCGTCCTCGACTGTGAGTCCGAACGGTGTGATCTGTGCGCTCTGTTTGCCGGTATGTCGCGGCGATCCGCGCGTGTGCCGCCCCGCGACGGACCCGCGTGTCACAGGTGATCCAGCGATCCACCTCGTGTTCGTCGCTTTCTTTGTTCTCAACGCTCAGGACGGTCCGGCGCAGGACGCAGGTCACTGAGAAAAGTCGCGTATCCCAGCCGGCTTACAAGCGAGCCGCTCCGCTAGCCGGATATATAGCTGCCGTTACCGGCAAGCGGCAACCCACTGTCACTTTGAACGACGAGTTGGTGCTGGGCTGTGGGCGTGATGAGTGGCAGCGTTGGTCTTGATTGTAAACGCGCTGGGGCTCGATTTCGAGCGCATTTCCACCTGGCGCTTCCTATGGGATGGGCTGTGGCGCACCCTGTGACGCTCCGGGGCCCGAGGGGTCGCTCGGCGTCTGCGGTTGCAGGGGGCTGAGCGTGTCGTGGTCAACATGGTTCTTGACCGAGGAGAGGTCCGCCATCGAAGACGCTTTTGTGACCCGGCCGACTCGAATCTGGAACGGCTCTCTCTGGCGCATCACCATGGGTACAAAGCCAGCTTGACCTTGATGTGGTCTTGGTAACCTACCTGTGGGTGCATTCGCCCGACGGAGGAGGCGGATTTGCGGAGGAGGCGGCATGAAATAAAAGTTTGAATTCGCCCATGTAGAGCCTCTGTAGAGCCCGACGCGGCACCGACCGTTGACTAAACATCCTTGGGGGGAGCGACAACAGAAAACTCACGCCTCTCGCATGATTATTCACAGCCAATTCACACTGTGCCGCGACCGAGTGTGGAGACAGGCAGGAGTAGGTCTCTCTCGACAGGCGCGGGCTCGGCCGACTCTTGTGGCAATCGCGGGCAGACCCACCGCGCGTGCCTCAGTAGCCAGCTCAGCGCAGGTCCAATGTCTGACGCGCCGATGGCCTCATCGCCGCTGGCCGGCTTTGGCAGCATTGTTTTCGCGCAGCTGCGGTACCTCGTGCAGAACATCAATAAGAAAAACCAGAAGGCCTCGAGCACAGAGATTTCGCACCTGCTCTGGCTGTATGGCGAGTCTTCGTTCGTGCACCTGATCGTGTGCCTGCTCGAGGAGATTGACTTTCGTGACCCGAAGCTGCAAAAGGATCTGCTCAAGGCGCAGCTGCTGACGCAGGAGTTCGCAAAGCTTGCCGCGCGCCCGAACTTTGTGAGCCTCTTCTGCGAGATCATCGCCAAGGCGGCGCTTCCCACGCCGCTGCAGGAGGACTTCTTGCACGCGGTGGCCAAGGCGGTCAAGGCGACCAACGCGCAGCAGCTTGCCCTGGGCCTTGGGCTCGCGCAGTGCTCGGACCAGGCCATCCGCACAGAGGGCTCCAAGTTTCTGCGTACGCGGCTCAACGAGCTGACGATGCCGCCGAACGGCGGCAAGGAGGCGGTCGCGGCGCTGCCCGATGACCTCGGCCATTCGCTCGTCTTCTACCTCGAGCGCCAGGAGGGCTTCGCAAAGCAGCGCGTCGCGCTCTTGAAGCTGCTGCAGCTCTGTGCGCCGCCTACCGCCTTCTGCGCGAACCGCCTCTGCGCGCAAGCCCCACTCCTCGCCGCCCCGTAGCGTCCCTTTCGGCGCCCCGCGCTCCAGTCCTCACCCCCCGTGCCGCCCTCCCTCCCGCGCCCTCCCCCGCCCCCGTGCCCCCGCCCGACGCGCAGTGCACCCGAAGGACAAGACCCCGCTCACGCTGCTGCCGCTGATGCACACCGTCGACGAGTCGTCCGTGGAGCTCAACTCCCGGACCACGTTCGAGCAGGTGGTCGCGATGCGCTCCGCCGCGCCCACGGGGCCGCCGCCGCTGCTCCCGTGCCGCGGCGACGAGCTCGCGATGCTCATGGAAGATCTGGGGTACTCGTGCTGCGCCTCCGTCAAGACGCTCAGCGAGCTCCTCGGGGAGTTCGAGCCGCCCGACGCCGCGTGCGTGGGCGCCGTCGTGGGCATGATGGCCAAGACGGTCACGGCGCTGGATGACTCGCTCTCGCTGCACGGCGCCTTCTCGACCGCCGTCTCGGGCCGGTACCAAGACTTTGACGCCAAGTTCGACGCGGACAAGGAAGATGCCGTCAAGGCCCTGACGTCGTGGAACATCCCGGCGTTCGTCAAGGCGCTGCGCGAGCGCTGTCCTGCCCTCGACTGGGCCTCGGTCTTTGAGCACCTGGACACGCCCGCGCTCGAGGTACCCTCCGCCGCGGGGCTCGGCCTCATCGTCGAGGTGCACCGGCAGGCGCTCGGCACGGCACTTCCCGCGCGCTGCCTGCTCGGCCGTTGGACGAATACGCATGCACAGCTGCAGCTGCTCACCCACCTTGTGGGGAGCAAGGGGCACGCCGACGTGGACCTGAGCAAGGCGCGTCGCGTGGAGGCGGCGCCCGAGGCGGCCGTCAAGCCCGAGCATCAGGCGTGGCTGTGTGTGGACCTGACGGGCGCGCTTCTGCGCCTGTCGGCGAGCGGCCATTATCGCGAGGCGCAGGCGCTCTTTGCGGACGCGCTCGCCCACGTGCCGCAGCTGCTGCTCGGCGCGCTCGTGCAGATGGCGCCCGCGGGCTCGGCGCTGGAGACGCCGCTGCAGTATGAGCTCCTCGAGCAGCTCATGCCGCGCTTCCTCGGAGGCGAGCCCGCGCCCGCGACCAACACGCTGCTGCGCGCGATGTGGGCGTCGCAGCCAGCCGCCGTGACACGCGGGATGGCGCAGCTGCATGTGGCGCAGCCGCAGTCGTTGCTGCGGCTGCTCGACATCGCGCAGGCCTTGGGCGCGCTCGACGCGGCGCTTAAGCTGCCTTCGTATGCCTTCACCCTCGACCTCGCATCGGTTGCACAGCGGAAGGACCTGATCCAACTCGAGCCGTGGGTGACGCAGACGGTGCAGCGTGACGGGCCCAACTTCGTCCCCGCGACGCTCGCGTACCTGCGCGACAAGATGCTTGGCGCGGGCGCTGGCTCGAGCCGCATCAACGCCGCGCGTCAGGACGTCAACATCCTCTCCGTCGACGCTGCCGCCGGCATCTTCCGTGGGCTGACGGGGTCGGCGCTCGCTCCGGCGCTCATGGAGGAGGTGAGCGCGCTCTATCGGCAGTGCGTCGCGGCCAAGCCGAAGCTCGCAAACCTCTTCAACCCCGACGGCAGCACTGGCGCGGCCGCCGCCAACACCATGCCGGCGGCGGACGGCGGCGGCGCGGCGGCGCAAGCGCAAGCGACGGCGCAGGCACAGGCACAGGCACAGGCGCAGGCGCAGGCGCAGGCGCAGGCGCAGGCGCAGGCGCAGGCGCAGGCGCAGGCGCAGGCGCAGGCGCAGGCGCAAGCGCAAGCGCAAGCGCAGGCCGCCGCCGACGCGCAGGCGGCGGCCGAGGCAGCGGCGGCGGCGGTGGCGGCGGCGGCGGCAGCGGCAGCGGCGGCCGACGCGCAGGCGGCGACTGCGTCCTCTTACCCTCCTTCGATCCCGCCGGGTATGGGTGGCTTGCACGTCGGCGCCTCAATGGGTGACGATCAAAGTGGCCCTCCCATGGGAAGTACTGTGCTGAGCGCCCCGATGGGAAGCGGCGCGGGCGGGCTCAACCTGGGCGGCGCGCCGGCCATGGGCCCCGCGCCACTGCCCGGCATGCCGGGCGGGCAAGAGATCCACTTTGCGCAGGGCATCGAGGAGGAGGCGAATTCGTACTTCCAAAAGATCTACACGGGCGCCTCGTCGATCGAGGAGGTGATCGCGATGCTCAAGCGCTTCCAAGCTTCCGACCTGTCACGCGAGCAGCAGGTGTATGCGTGCATGGTACACAACCTCTTCGACGAGTACCGGTACTTCCCCAAGTACCCGGACAAGCCCCTACGCACCACCGCCCTCCTCTTCGGCGCCCTCGTGCAGCACGGGCTCGTGTCGCACATGACGCTCGGCATGTTCTTGCGGTACGTGCTCGAGGCGCTCAAGAAACCGCCGGGCTCCAAGATGTCCAAGTTTGGGTCGGCGGCGCTCGAGTCGTTCAAGCAGCGGCTGCCCGAGTGGCCAGTCTACTGCCAGAACCTGCTCCAGATCCCGCACTTCCCCACAGTGCTGCCGGAGCTCGTGGCGGTCGTCGAGACAGCGGCCTCGGGCCGCGGCGCCGCCCCGAGCAGCGGCGGCACGGGCATGCCCACCACGACGCCACCGGGCATCGGCGAGCCTCGACCGCCCGGGACGGCGCTCGGCGGCCCGCCCGGCGCGCTCGGGATGGCGCACGGGATGGAACCTACGGCGAGCGTCTCGATGGCGGGGGCTGACGCGGGGCCCGCGCCATCGCTCGCCATCCCCGGGATGGCGGGGGGGATGCCGGGAGGGATGCCGGGGGGGGGGATGTCGGGCGCCCCCGGCCTCGGCGGCGCCGGCGTCGGCTTTGCGCCGGGCGGTTTGGCTGGCTCGCTCCTCAATTCACAGCCAATTCACAGCCAATTCACAGCCAATTCACAGCCTGGCTCGCTCCTCAATTCGTTTGCCCCGGGTGGACTACAGCCGACAGACCCGCAGCTGCCGACCGGCGTCCTCGGCGCGCCTGCCCTCGGCACGTCCGCCTCGCAGCCGCCGCAGCCGCCGTCGCAGCCGCCGACGTCCGCAGGCACGTCGGGTTCGGCCGCCGCATGCGCGTCGGGCTCGGCCGCAGGCGCGTCGGGTTCGTCCGCAGGCACGTCGCAGCCGCCGGCCAAGACGGCTGCCGCGCCGGCGCCGCGCGCCGAGCTGCAAGCGGCGCCCATGGCGGCGGCCTTCTCGTCTACGAGCGGCCTCCTCTCCGGCTCCGTCGAGAACCCGTCGACGGAGGTGGTGGAGCCTTCAACCACGGTGCAAGACAAGATTGGCTTCCTGCTCAACAACATGCAGGCGTCCAATGTCAACGAGCAGGCGGCGGCGCTCAAGGATATCCTCGCGGAGGAGGTGGCCTGCGTGCCCTGGTTTGCGCAGTACCTGGTCGTCAAGCGCGTGTCTCTCGAGCCCAACTTCCACGGACTGTACGGCGCGATGCTGAGCGAGCTGCGCCTCTCGCGCCTGCAGCGCGCCGTGCTCGCCTCGACGCTCCAGAACGCGCGCATGCTGCTCTCGTCGGATAAGATCCGCTCCTCGTCCTCGCAGCGCTCGCTGCTCAAGAATCTGGGCTCGTGGCTCGGCCAGATCACGCTCGCACGCAACCGCGCGCTCCTGATGCGCGACCTCGACATGAAGGAGCTCATCTGCGACGCCTTCGAGCACGGCTTGCTCATCGCGGTCGTGCCCTTCGTGGCCAAGGTGCTCGACTCGTGCGCCCACTCGCGCGTCTTCCTGCCACCCAACCCTTGGGTCATGGGCCTCATGTCGATGCTGCTCGAGCTCTACCAAGTTCCGGACCTCAAGCTCAATCTCAAGTTCGAGATCGAGGTGCTCGCCAAGACGCTCAAGATCGAGCTCGCCGACATCCGGCCGTCCAACAAGCTCGCCGGGCGCACACAGGACCGCGTGCAAACGTGCGATTTCGCCAACCGCGCAGGCGTCGCCGCGGGCGCTCTCGGCGCCGGCTTCGGCGCCGGCTTTGGCCAGGCGGGCGGCGGGCTGGGCGGTGGTCTCGGCTCGATGCTCGCGGGCGGCGCGATGCCGGCGGCGCCCTCGGGCGCCATGCCGGGCGTGTGCGGCGTGCTCGGCGGCGGACTCGGCAGCGCGAGCTCATTCGGGGAGACGGGCGGCATCGGCGCCCTGGGGCACGGCCAGCCGCCGCCGCCGCCTGGCCCGGGTCCCTCGGCCCTCTCGTTTGTGGACAAGGCGAACTCGATGATCGCGCAGCAGCAGCAGGCCCAGCAGCAGCAGCAGGCGCAAGCGCAGGCCCAGCAGCAGGCGGAGCAACAGGCGCGCCAGCTCGCCGAGCGCCAGACGCAGCAGCAGCAGCAGCAGGCGCGCGAGACGGCGGCCGCGATGGCGCAGCTCTCGTCGATGCCGCCGCCGCCGGGCAACGTGAGCCTCGACACCCTGTCTGATCAGACCGTGATCCCGAACCTGTCGACCTACCTTCACATCAACCCCGGGCTCACCCTCTTTGCCCAGCAGCCGCAGCTCAAGCGCATCGTGCCGGTGGCCATCGACCGCGCCATTCGCGAGATCATCCAGCCGGTCGTGGAGCGCTCGGTCACGATCGCCTGCGTCACGGCCCGCGAGCTCATGCTCAAAGACTTTGCCATGGAGCCCGATGAGTCGCGCATGAAGCAAGCGGCGCAGCTGATGGCGCAGACCCTCGCCGGCTCGCTGGCGCTCGTCACGTGCAAGGAGCCGCTGCGCGTCGCGTGCCAGACCAACATGCGCACGCTGCTGCAACAGGGCGGCGCGGACGCGCAGCTGCTCGAGCACGTGGTGCAGGTGTGCTCGTCGGAGAACATCGACCTGTGCTGCACGCTCATCGAGAAGGCGGCCAAGGAGAAGGCGGTGCGCGACGTGGAGGAGGCCCTCGCACCCGCCTTCGCCATCCGGCGCAAGCATCGCGAGCAGACCGGGCTGCCGTACTACGACATGTCCATCTTCACCTCCGGCAGGTACCCCGCCTCGCTCCCCGAGGCGCTCCGGCCAAAGGCGGGTGGGCTGCTACCCGCGCAGCGGCGCGTGTACGACGATTTCGGGCGCATCCCCCGCGTGACAGCCTCCCTCGCGCAGCAGCCGCAGCCAGGCGGGCCGCAGCCGCCGCCGGGTGGACCGGGCGGAGGGGGCGCCCCCTTTGCCATCGGCGGGCAGGGCGGGCAGCAGGTGGGTATGCTCTCGAGCTTCCAATTGCCCGGCACGCAGCCCGGCCTCGGCGTGAGCGAGTTTGGGCGCCCCGGGCTCGGCGGCGCATGCGGCCTCAGCGGCGCGATGCCCTCCTCGCTCGGCGCGATGCCGCAGCAGGGCTTTGGGACCACCTCGTCCTTTTTGGGCGCAGGGAGCTCCGCCAGCGCGGGCGGCCTGGGCCCCGAGGCAGCCGCACCGATGGCCATGGGCCTCAACACCGAGCAGGCCTTGCAGAAGCTCGCGCTGATCATGGCCAAGCTCGATGCCCATCTCGGCCAGCTGGTGCCTCTCGGGTACACGTCGCTCGCCTCGCTGCCCGCCGAGCACGAGGTGCACTCGCTCGTGCGCCAAGCGAGCACCGTCGCCGCCTCCACCCTCTCACGTGACGAGTCGGCGCTCGCGATGGTGCAGCGCATCCTGAAGCGTATGTTCGAGCAGGCTGGCGGCGGCGCGCGGCTGTACACGCAGATCAACGTGCAGCTCGTGCTCGCCGTCCACCATGCGTCCAAAAAGGTCAGCCGGTTCCTCACGGACATGCTCCTCTACTCCGAGGACGAGCGCAAGCTCAATGGCGAGATTGTGAGCGCGCTGCTGCACGCGGGGCTCCTCTCGATGGTCGAGCTATCCTCGCACCTCGCCAAGCACATTGACGGCGGGCGCAACGCCGCGGCGACCGCGTTTGCCATCCGGATCGTCCGAATTGCCCTCGTCGACGAAAGCCACGCCACCACGCAAGACTGCAATGAGATCCTCACGGCGCTCGCCAAGCTCGCCAACTCGCCCGCGCCGCCCGAGGGCCTCGTGCGCCTGCTCCAGGATATCTCTCGCACTCTCGGCGGCAATCTCGGCGGCAATCTCGGCGGCAATCTCGGCGGCAATCTCGGCGGCAATCTCGGCGGCGCGCCCGCGCCCGCGGGCGCGGGCGCGGGCCCGCCGCTGACCGAGGTGCGCTTGGCGCTCGCGGCGCGCGCGCCGTCGGCGAGCGAGCAACCGCCCGAAGAGCCCGGGATGGCGCGTGCGCGCGAGCAGGTGATGCCTCTGTGGAATGAGTGGCTCTCCATTTATGACCAGCCCAACCCGAGCGACAAGGCGTACTCGACCTTCCTGGGCACGCTGCAGGCGGGTGGCTGGCTGGGGCTCTCCGCCAACGGCGAGCGCTTCCTCAAGGTCCTATTCGACAGCGCCATCAACGCGGCGGCCCCGCCGGGCGCGCCGATGGGCTCGAATGGCAAGCCGCAGCTCACGTTCGCGCCCCTCGACGCCGCCTCGACGCTCGTCGTGCTCATGATCAAGTACGTCGGCACCGGTGAGAGCACCGACAGCGCCGCCAAGGCGCAGGCCCAGCTGCAGCTACTCAAGCGCGCGCTCGCGGCGCTCGTGCAGCACGTGCTCAAGGCCTTCGACTCGCGCCCGCACGAAGCCAACCAGCGTGCGTACCTTCGCATCCTCGGTGCCATGCTCTTCGAGATCAACTCGCCCGACCCGGCGCTCGATCCGCTACAGCCGCAGGCGCTCGCGGCCTTTGCGGCCGCCCTCCAGGCGCTGCAGCCGTCGCGGCTGCCCGGCTTCGCCTTCGCGTGGCTCGAGCTCCTCTCGCATCGGATGCTCATGCCCAAGCTGCTGCTCGCGCGTGGCCACAAGGGATGGCCCGCGCTCAAGCGGCTCCTCGTTGGACTCTTCACCTTCCTGCAGCCCCACCTGCTTGCGGCGGAGCTCTCCCCGCCCACGCGCACGCTCTACCGCGGCGCGATGCGCGTGCTGCTTGTGCTGCTCCACGACTTCCCCGAGTTTCTGTGCGACTACCACTTTGCGCTGTGCGACGTGATCCCGCCGAGCTGCATCCAGATGCGCAATCTCGTGCTCTCGGCCTTCCCGCGCAACATGCGGCTGCCCGATCCGTTCACGCCGAGCCTCAAGGTCGACTTGCTGCCCGAGATCTCGCAGCCGCCGCGCATCCTCTCTCCGGTGACGCGGCCCCTCATCGAGGCCGGGCTGCTCGGCGACCTCGACTCCTTCCTCGCAACGCGCCGCCCCTTCAACCTCCCGCAGGAGCTACGCCATCGGCTGCTCCATCCGGACGGCACGCCCAAGGGCTCGCTCATCTCGGCGCTCGTGCTCCATGTGGGATCCGCGGGGATCGCCGCGCTCCAGGCGAGCCAGGTGCAGTCGCACGCGCAGCCGCAGGCGCTCGCGCACTCGGCCCCGATGGACATTCTGCAGCGGCTCGCGGCCGACCTGGCCACCGATGCCCGTTACGTGCTCCTCAACGCCATCGCGAACCAGCTGCGCTACCCGAACAACCACACGCACTACTTCTCGTGTGTGCTCCTCTACCTCTTCACCGAAACCTCTGACGAGCGCGTGCAGGAGCAGATCACGCGCGTGCTCGTCGAGCGGCTCATCGTGCACCGGCCTCACCCGTGGGGCCTGCTCATCACCTTCATCGAGCTCATCAAAAACCCGCGCTACAACTTTTGGGCCAAGTCGTTTACGCGCTGCGCCCCCGAGATCGAGCACCTCTTCGCGTCGGTCGCCCGCTCGTGCATGGGCCCCGGCAGCGCGCCCCCCGGCGGCGGTGCGGACTAGTGGGAGGGCGTCCAAGTGTGCGGCGCAAACGCGCGCCCCGCGCTCGGCGCCCTCCTGCTCGCGCGGGCTCGGCCGTACAGGCCCCGCGCGCACGTCCGGCCGCTGTAACTCGGGGTGAGCGTCGCTGCATGGCATGCCGCCAGTCGCCGGTCGCCACCGGCGCGTCCTCAGGGTAGGGGCGGCGAGCATGCCAGGGAAGGGGGGTCGAGACTCCGCGCGCGCCAGGCCGCGGAGTCTCGTGCATGCATACCGGGTGGCTGGCTCGGCCTCCGCCCCGTGGCGCGCTCTTGAGCGCACGGGGCGTTGAGTCTGGAGAGCGAGAGGCAGGTGAGGCACCTTCCACAGTGAGAGGCTCCTTCCACAGTGAGAGGCTGGTGAGGCACCAAGAGGTGCACCTCCAACCAGAAGGTGCAACGACCTTTTGGGCACGAGAGGCCGCTTCCACAGCCTCGGGCGTCGGGTCTCGCGGCTCGGGAGACATCCCGAGCTGCATGCACTATGGCACCGAGCGCGGAGAGGCGACCGTCGCGGGCTGCGCAGCATGGGACCTCGCCCTTCTCGCCAGGGGGCGAGGGCGCGCGCGGCTCGAAGGCGCCGTCCGTTGCGATGCTGGCTCGGAGTCGGCGCACGGCGGCGCACGTGGGAGGGCAGGATACCGGCGGCTCGAGAGGCTGTCCTTCAGCCCGAGCTGCGTGGGGGGGTCCGCTAGCGGCGGAACAGCTAAGAGTACAGCCGCGCGCGCAGGACGCTGCGATGCGATGGGCTAGGTCGAGGCCGTGAGCTGCCGCTGTATGCGCCATGTGGCATGTCTGGAATCATGAGTGTGCAGTGTGGTGGATAGAGAGGAAATTTGATAAGTGTGTTGTGAACGCATGCGAGCGTGCGTGCTCACCTGGCGCGCTGGCGGCACTCGCCTCCGCGGGTCCGCGGGCGCCGCCGCGGGCTCCCCGTCCGGGGCGACCCGGCCCGCCCCGCCCCGCGCCGGGGCAGACGGCACGCGCACGGGCCACGGCGGGCCACGCTCGACGCTGTGCAGCCACGCTGCGCTGGTCGTTGGATTATTTACCCAAGGGGGTAGGGGAGGGATTAATATCTGGATTTGCACACAATCCTCATACCCTGATTTCAAACTGAGTGCCGTGTGGCGTGTGGCTTCGCTTGGCCCATGGCGCGCGCGAAACCGCGAATCTCTACACGCGCACTGATTCGTGATTGAGCGTCGAGGGTCACGCTTACTGCCCATCCGCGGCGGGCACGCGGTACTTTGCGCGGAGCGTCGCCAGATCCTCCGCGCCGAGCGGCCCGTCGGCCTGCCACGCATCGAAGAGGGCGGCGAGGCTCTTCGTGGTCGCCGCGTCTGCAAAGTCAAGCGTAAGCTCGAAGCGGTTGACGCGCACGATGCCCTGCAAAAAGTCGGCTGCCCATCTGGCATTGGCGGAGCTAGCGGCGGCGGCCTCGCTCGTCCCCGCCGCCGGGGCATCGTTCGCAGCAGCCCCTCCGAGCACGCGCTCGAGGATCGCGCTGACGATGCCATCGAAGATGGCCGCGTCGAGCTCGGTGCGGAAGAGCATCGGCAGCGTCTCGGGCTCGATCTGCACCAGGTAGGCGTACTTCTGGGCGTTCGTCTTGCACTGGCGGCGCCACACGCGCACAAACTCGTTGGAGGACGTCGGCACGGGAGGCGTATCTGGAGGCTTGGCTGCGGCAGGGAACGTCGGCAGTGCCGTGGGCAGCGCAGCGGCAGGCTCGATCTTGGGCATCACGAACGCATCAAAGGCCTTGCCGATATCCGCCTGCACTTGGCTGCGAGGCTTTATGGGCTTGAGGTGTGCGCCCGCCACGAGCTTCTCGAAGTCATCATACTCCACGCGCTGTGCCACCGCCCGCAGCTTCGCATCATTGACCTGCTTCTTTTGCTGGTCGTGCTCGAGCGCGCTGAGCATATCCTGCTGCAGCGTATCGAGCGCCGCGATGTTGTTGTGAGCCACGTGCGCCGGCTTGCTCATCAGCGACCACACATGCGTCTCCTGCATCCTCTGCTTGTCGAGCACCATGGTCGCAGGAAGTGCGTGAGACAGAAGAAGCCGTTGCCAGGAAACTCAGTTCACAGCCTGGCCGAAAGTCGGTTTCGTCGCGGTCCACCCCCAAGTTGTGCATTGTGCTGCTGTCAGTCAGTCAGTCAGTTTCGTCGCGGTCCCCCCACGCTCACTACACCTCAAGTACAAATAGCTTGGAAGGGGGTGTGGGGGCACAGTGTTCAAAGCCTATGGGGTAATTACCTGAGTAGTGGGAAGGTCGGGTCCCCCTCCCCCTAGGTCAAAAAAGTGCGCCCCACAGTGTTCAAAGCCTATGGGGTAATTACCTGAGTAGTGGGAAGGTCCCCCTAGGTCAAAAAAGTGCGCCGAGGGGGAGTAAGTGCACGCGCTCACGCAGTTACAAGGACCCCCCCCCCCCGCGAGAGCTTTTAACCGTTTGCCCGAATGCACATTGGGCTCGGCGACATACGATCTTACAATCCCGCTGCCAGTCTTGTTGTGACGCTGCGAGAAGGCTCACATGCGCGTGTGTCGAGCCTCTCGAGCACGTCCGTGCTCATGTTCGGGCGCTCCGCTGCACGCTGCGCCCAACACTCACTGCCCCAACACTGCCCCCCCTCGCTCACGCGCCCCCCCCCCCTCTCTCTCTCTCTCTCTCTCGCATGCTCTGCGCATCCGCAAGCGCCCGGGACGGCGTTTCTCAGGGAGCGCAATTCCGCACGCATCGCCCAGGACGGCGCTTATGTATCGGCATGCTCGCCGTCAGCGGGTACGTTCAAGTTCAAGTTCGCCGTCAACGGGTACGTAACTCAAAAAGTCGTCGCAAACAAACTTGGCCGTGGCCGAATTCGCCATGGGTATGATGTCAAAGTTGGATGAGGAGGTTCCACCTGAAAGTGAGGGCTCCGTCGATGCCGAACGTTGGGTCGCCAAGAGGGCTTGCATGCACGTTTCGAGCCTCTCGAGCACCGTTCTCATGCTCGGGCGCTCCTCTGGGCGCTGCGCCCAACACTCCCTGATGAGGGCGACGATCGCATTGTAATTCGGGGGCAGCTCGATCGTTGGCCGATCCCCCCGACAGGCGCTGCGGCAGGCTCCTAGCCCTGCCATCCCCTCAAAAGAGCGGCGTTGATGCGTAAGCTCCCAGAGCAAGAGCGCAAAGGCGTAGACATCCGCACGGTCCTCGAAGTTGACGAGCGTGCGGCCCAGGCTGAGGCTGCCGCTGTTGCCACCACTCTCGCGCGCCTGACGTCGCGACGACGCCTCCGCCACCCTCTCGGGCGCAAGATAACGCAGTGTGCCCCCCACTGTGGCCTTGGACTCCTTGTTTCGATCCCGCGCGTAGTTTAGGCTGAGGCTCGCCAAACCAAAGTCGGAGAGCTTGCAAACCGTGTGGCTCACGTCGAGCAGTGCATTATCCGTCTTGACGTCGGAGTGCAGGATGCCGTGCGAGTGGAGGAAGCACAGCCC
>PJAB01001155.1:0-16806 GCA_002887195.1 Chrysochromulina parva
CGGCGTCGCCGCCGCCGCCGCCGCCGCCGCCGCCGCCGCCGCCGCCGCCGCCGCTGCTGCCGCCGCCGCCGCCGCGCCCCCAGCATCCTCGTCAACATTCGGCGCTGTCGCGGGGGCCTCCTGGAGCTGTTCGAGGCGGGCATGCAACTCGCGTCGTTCGCGCTGGTAACCGACGAGCTCCTCGTGCAGCAAGCTCTCGAGCTGCGCTGCGCGCTGCACCTCGGCGCGCATCTCTCCGGCCGTTGCGCGCGCCAGCTGCAGCTTCACCTGACGAAACTCGAGCGCACGGAGTCATCAGGGCTCATCAGGGCTCATCAGGGCTCATCAGCGCTCATCAGGGCTCATCAGGGCTCATCAGGGCTCATCAGGGCTCATCAGAGGTCATCAGTGGCACTCGCCTCGAGTTTCGTCGCACTCCGCTGCAATTCGGCGAGCGACGCCTGGTTCTGCGAGGATTGCGCAAGGAGATCCAGGATCTCAGAGTCTGGAGACAGCTCGACGCCGTCCTCGGCGCCGTCTGCAGATGCGACAACCTCCTTCGCAGCCAACCGCTCGAGCTCGAGGCGCAACTGCGCCACCGTGCGCCTCAGCTCGTCGAGCGCGTCGGCACAATCGGCATCGCCGTCATGCTCGCCACCGGCGAGCGCGCCAAGCTGAACCTCGACCCCCGCAAGCTCGCCCCGCATCGCGTCGCTCTCGATGCGCCGCAGCTTACGCAGCCGCTCCTGGAAGCTGCACAGCGTCGCGACGGTCGACGACTCGAGCTCATCCAGCGCGCTCAGCACAGTCGCAGGGCCCGCGCATGCCGACGACTCGTCCGCCACGGCCGCCTCGACACCCATTTCAGCGAGCTCCTCAGCGGTTGGCACGCGCTCAGGCACGCGCTCTAACAGCCCTCGGGCTTTCAGCCCTCGTGCTAACAGCCCTCGTGCGCGCTCAGCCACCTCCCCTTCAGCGGCGGCCCTGGCTGTTTGCGCCATCTCCGCCTGCGCCTCCGGTGGCGGATCGTTCCTCTCGGCGCGCAGCAGCACCTGTTCGCGGTCCAGGTCGATGGCATCGCGGTCCTGCGCGCGCCGTCGCTCGAGCCATCGCAACACTTCGAGCAGCTCCATCGTGAAGCTCGATGAGCGCACGGAGAGCGACGCAAACTGCTCGGCGATCGAGTCGTCGCGCGAGAGTGCATTGAGCGGCGGCGGCTGGATCATCGCAGAGACAGGCAATCCCTTCGCCCTAGCCGCCTTAGCTGCCTCGGCCTCTGCAAACTCGACTGCAGAGGACCGGCGATACGTGTTGTGCAGCACAGCCGCGGTGCGCTCGATATTCTGCGCCGAACGGTCGAGCATCGTGTGCGAGAAGTTCTGCTGCTCGAGCATGCGCTCGAGTTGCTCGAGTCCGCGGTCGCCCAGCCCGGCCTCCTCGACAGCGGCACCGCTTCCACGGCTCAAGGCGTCGAGCTCCTCCTTGAGAGCAAGCAGCAGCTCGTGCAGCACCTGTTTGTCCACACCGAACACCGACTCGTCCCACATCGTCGGCACGAGCGGATTGAAGCGCGCGAGTGGATTATCGACCATCTTGCCACCTACTGCGAGGCTCACAGCCCCGGAGGCGGAGGGGCGGGGGAGGAGTTCACCCTGTGCCTGGACAAGTTTCTGTAACGTTTCATCAACAGCGCCATCGACACAGCACGCGCACCAACAGGCGCCGGACACCCGTATGCACACGTGCACACCGCGTAACTACTCGTCAGTACAATGTTCTCCGATACCGGTGTATACACCGGTCACCGCAAGCAATCGACCACTGACTGACACACACACACTGATCAACACACATCACGACATCAGTTACACCCCGCGTAGCCCGACTCATGCACGACACGAGCGATCGCGCACGCTTCCGCGGGAACCGAACAAAGCGCAGCCGCTCACGCGATCGAGGCTCGCAGGTGCTCCCCAAACCAGCTGGTTGAGCCCACCTGCTGGGTGCAAGGTGCAAGGTGCAACGTTATGGTGGGAACGTGTGGTGCCGGTAGCAGTCCGCCATGGAGTGGCGAGAGTCCATCACGGGGAGCGCTGTGGCGAGCGCGGGTCACAGCACCGCCGACTTCGGATCGGCCTTCATCTCCTCCTCGTCAAAATCCTCCTCATCGATTTCGTCCGTCTTGGGTAGCGCCTTCAGCATGTCGCCAAAGCGAACCACCTCGCCCGCCTGCAGCTCAAACTTTTTGAAGATGCGGAGCGCATTCGAGAGGAGTGCGTAGCACGTGCCCATGAGCATCACGGTGGCGACCAGTGCAACCTCCCGCTGCATCAGGAGCCATGTCGAGCAGGCCACTGAGGTGAGCTGTGCGAGGAGCCCCACGCCGAAGACGTTGAAGATGAGTAGCCGCTCCTTGTTCATGCCCTCAACCACCTTCGACATCGAGCCATCTTTGCCACGCAGTGCCTTGCCGGAGCCCCACACGGAGACAAAGGTGATGATGGAGACGGCAAACATGTTGCAGCAGATGCTGATTGTCGAGAAAATATGCAACAAGCCCTTGGCCAGAGGGTTGAAGTGGATCCCATGCAGATGCACCGACATCTCGAGGAAGGCCATCGAGAAACCGCACATCAGTGCAGCCTGCGTGGCCACAGCGCCGAAGTTCTCGTTGAACAGATTGAGCTCCTTTTCGCGTAGCTCAATCGTGCGCTGCTTGATAGAGCTCCGCAACAGGAGCTTGTCGGCGGCGAGCATTTCAACGCCGCGGCGCCGAGGCTTGCTCCGAGAGTCGCTGTGAGCTAGCGAGCGAGCGAGCGAGCTAGGCCGCTGCACAGAGAGGTTTCGCGGTTCGGCCGCGGCGCGCCCGCGACAGCGCTTCGGCACGTAAGAAAACCGACTACTCCTGCATGGTCAAACACTGACAAAGAAACTACCAATCTGTATGTGCGCCTCCAAATTTTTGGCTCGCTGCGCCCGCGAGCTCGTCGCGCGAGCCCGCGCCCGTGATCTGCTTCATGCGGTGCGCCTCGAGCTTGGGGCACGTGGCGACCCGGTGGCCGAGGCCACCACAGAAGGCGCAGCCCTTGACGCCGTCGTCGTCGCCCTGCGTGGCGATTTCGTTTGGGTCCTCGAGCGTGGCAAGCACGGGGGGGATGCGCTGCTTGGCCTCGATGAGAAGGTGCTTCAGGTCGAGCAGGATGGTCTCGTCGCAGTTCTTGTTGATGAAGGTGGTCGCGACGCCCGTCTTGCCGCAGCGCCCCGTGCGCCCAATACGGTGCACGTAGTTCTCTATCTCCTTAGGCATGTCGAAATTGATCACGTGCTGGATCTCGGGGAAATCGAGCCCCTTTGAGGCGACATCTGTGCCGATGAGCACGTCCTTCTTGCCCTCCTTGAACATCTTGATCGCGTACTCGCGCTCGTCCTGCTCCTTGCCGCCATGGATCGCCACCGCCGCCACTCCCTTGAGCATCAAGTACTCGTGGATGTCGTCGCATTCGGTCTTCGTCTCACAAAAGATGAGCACGGGCGGCGCCGTCTTCTGCAGGCACTCGAGCAAGTAGATTATCTTCGCCTCCTGCTTCACGTACTCCACCTCCTGGATCACGTCCAGGTTCGCAGCGCCCGCGCGGCCCACGTTGACGACCACCGGACGCACGAGCGCCGAGCGTGCAAACGCCTGGATCTTGGCGGGCATCGTCGCCGAGAAGAGGAGTGTCTGGCGCTGCCCCTCGAAAAAGGTCATCGCGTTGCGCACCTCCTCCTCAAAGGCCTGATCGCCGATGAGACGATCGGCCTCGTCGAGGCACATGTACTTGCACAGGCCCAGGCTGATGCGCTTCTTCGTGAGCATGTCGTTCAAACGGCCTGGAGTCGCCACGCACATGTGAAAGCCGAGGCGGATCGTCTCGAGCTGCTCGCTCAGCGGCGTGCCGCCAATGGTGCACAGGGCGCGCATGCTCGCGGTGCCGCTCGCCGCGAGGTGCTTGCAAAAGTGGTCGGCGAGCTCGAAGGTCTGTCGAGCGAGCTCGCGCGATGGGCACAAGATGAGTCCAAACGGTCCTTCGCCGCGGCTGATGGGCATGCGCTTCTCCTCCTCGAGCGCGATCATCACCATCGGCAGTGTGAAGACGAGCGTCTTGCCGCTGCCGGTGAAGGCGATGCCGATGAGGTCGCGCCCGGCGAGAACCGCCGGGATGCCTTGAATCTGGATGGGTGTCGGCTTGCGGATGCCTTTGGCCCGTAGCGCCTCGAGCACCGGATCCGGGAACCGCATGTCCTTGAAGCTCTTGATCGGCGGAGGGACGTCCTCGCCCTCGACGAGGATGTGCCACTTGTCGCGTGTCTCCTGCAGCTCGGCCTCGCTCAGGGCGCGGTAATGCGCTGGAGGCCGCCACCGTGTCTTCATCGACTCGGTGTACTCGACGCCGGTCGCAATTTCCTTCACCGACATGAGCGGTTTGAACCCCGTATCCAGCGCCGCGAGAATATTGACCTCCTCTTGCTTGGATTCCTCCTCCTTGGAGAGCGTCACCAGGTTGCCCTTCGCGAGCATCTCTGCCTTTTCGTCCAGCAGCGACCGCTTCTGCTTGGCCGCACTGGCGCCGTCCGACTCGGCCACCAGCCCACGAGGCCGCTTAAGGCTTTCCCGGCCAGCGACAGCCAGAGAGGTATATGCTTGCAGCTTCGCTGCGCGGCGCTCTTTCAAAGGCACGTAGACTGGCTCGTCCTCCTCCATATATTCCCTTCACACACGCCGGTGTGAATTATAAACATTGGCTGTGAATGGACCTTTATTCCTTCGCTCCCCCTCTACATTGTCCACCCTCAGACGTCACAGAAACACCGACATGATTTATGTACATGGAAGACAGACCCTGCTCTCTCCATGGCGAATGGCCCTCACTGTCAGCACCCCGACTCAGTCCTTGGGGGTCCGCGCGGATTACAACTCACTCCTAATCGCCTCGAGCGCGCGCCGATGCTGGAGCAACTCCTGCTCGTCGACGCCCCATTCCGCCTCGGCCATGGCCGTGAGCGCGCGAAAGACACGCTGGGCGACTGGCACCCGCTCGAGAGCACTCGAGGCCGGCATGCGGTTCGCTGGCGCGCCGCACGCGTCCGGCTCCGTGGCAGGCGCGCCCGCGCCGAAGAGGCTGCTGCCCCCCCCCGAGGTGAGGCTGCCCGTGATCCCATCGAAGACCGAGGGCGCGTTGGTCGACATTGAAAGAGAGAGCTCGCCATAGTCGTGGTAGAGGTAGACTGAGGCGTTGCCCGCGCCGCCCACGTGCCCGCTCTTCTTCTTGGTGACCTGGTTGTCGATGACGATGCCCGTGTGCCCGATGCCGCCAGGCTCCGTCCTGACCTCGTAGTTGCCGTCGAGGGCGCCGCCGGTGAAGAGCGCCTTGACGTCGCCTGCCATCGACTGGAGCGAGATGTTGTACTGTGCACCCGGCGTCAAGCTAGTGGAGATGAGCCCGTTGAGTTGGACGTCGCCGTAGGTGGAGAACAAGTTGACCACGGGGGTGGGCGCATTGGGTCCTACTTGCGTGCCGTTGATGTTGGTCGTTGGCTTTTGCGAGGTGAGCACGTACTCGTCGAGGACCAGCGCACCCGACACGGAGGTCGCCGTGATGTTGGAGCCGATCGCGAGCAGCGCGGTCATGCTCGCGTCGTTCGCGCTGAGCAGAATGCCGTACGTTTCAGGGGGCTGGCACGCACAGAAGATCGTGGGCAGCGCTGCCGAGAGTGGCAGGTCGACCCAGCTCAGCTGCGACAGCAGGCTGACCGGCTTGCACACGGCGCAGTCGAGGACGGCCACATTGTTCAAGTTCGCCGCCGAGCCCTTTTTGGTATCCTCGGTGAAGGTCATCTGCATCGAGCCGACAAAGCGTGCTCCACTAAAGGCCATGATGCCTTTGGCGGCGACCATGGGCGCCGACGCCGAGATGACGGTGCCGTTCATCAGGATGGCGCCGTCAAAGTCGCCGTTGGCGGTGAGGCTGAGAGCTCCGAGCACGAGGCCGAACGGTGGGGCTACCTTTGTGGGATCGCACGGCGGGTTGTTATAAATGCAGGGGCGCTCACCCATCGGAACGCCCATGCCCGCACAGGCCGAGCCACCCACCCACTGACCGAGAAGCTGGACGAAGATGCAGGGCTGCGCGATGAACGCATCGGTCACGGTGATGGAGGCGGCGCTCGCGGTGACGCCCGCGCCGCCAAAGATGTCGGTGAGGATGGTCGCGCCTACATTTGAAGCCACGTCGACAGCGCCGACCGCGAGCACCTGCTCGAGGACCACGTCTCCGTTGGCCTGCACGTTCAGGTTATTCACACCGAAGCGGCCGAGTAAATCCGAAATATCCCCCGGGTTCAAGGGGGTCGGCGTCGAGTCTAACGGCGCGATGCGTACGGCGCCGCCGTTCGGGCTTGCGATGTTTAGATCGATGAACGCGTGCTGGAACATGTTGTTTGTCGCCCCGATGCCGGAGAAGACGAGTGGCGTCGTGTACGGCGCGGCGAGCAGCTGGCTGATATTGGCGTTGACGGCCGCGTTGGGCAGCACGATCGTCAGGTTCGCAGAGGCATGGCAGCGGCATGGGAACCACAGCCAATACCAAGAGCACTGCTCGTTGCAGCTGCCGGGCGGCGACGCCGTGATGTTGAGCTGCGCCGAATTGCATGCGTTGCCCGAGCTCTGCGCGCCGCTCACGCGGCTCTGGCAGCTGACCGTCGGGGGAGTGTAGCACACGCCGCCGCTCGGCCAGGCAGAGGAGGAACTTGAACCGATGGAGGTGCAGCTCGTCGCTGAGAGCACCACGTCCTCGGTGAGCGTGTGCGACGTGTCGACGGTCAGGTAGACCTGTACCTCCGCGACGCTCCCATGGCTGAACAACACCTGCGTCGTGCCGTGGTGGAAGTTGTTCACTATGTTGAGGATGGTCGCGTCGTTTGCGAAGTAGAAGCTGGGGTTTTGTGGGTAGAGCGAGTAGTTGAGGGAGAAGGGCACCGAAAGCTGGAGCGACTGGCGCGCCGACGTTTTGAAGGGCACTGCCGCCCCGGCCACACTGTCGAAGTACACCATGCCCGCCACGTACGCGATGACCAAGGCGAGGCCGGCGAACAGGAAGCGGAGCGAGCATGGGAGTCGTGGCACGCTCGAGGAGAACCATGTGGGGAAGAGCTCTGCGTTATGGAGCAGCACCTGCCCCACGCCGTCGTTATCGACGTTCGAGAGGACGGACTCCTGATGCTGCAGCCGGTCGGCTGAGCCGGCGGCCGCCCCACCGCGCACGCGGGTCTGGTACTTGTCGAGGCTGTCATATTGATCTGAGCCGGGCGGTGTCACACGATCTTCCAAGACCCGAGGGAGGCTCGGCGCCGCGAAGCCAGGCGGCGCAGAGCAGGTGCGCCCGAGCGTAGAGTGCGGCGCCTCCGAGTCCTCAACACCGAGGAGCAGTTCGCGCGTGAGCCGCTTGGGCGAGGCCGAGTACCACCACGATTTGCTCCGGCCGAGCCCACTGGCGCCGTCCAGGTCTTCGATGGAGGGCACGTCAGCGACTCGGTTGGCGCCGGCTCTCGTGCCCAACAGCTCGCCCAGCGTGGCGTAACGCGTGTACAGCGAGAGGCTGAGCATCACGAGCAGTTGCAGCAGTGCGGCCGAGCCGAGCGTCGCGAGCACCCCAAGAGAGGTTTCGGCCGACGAGCGGAACAAGTCGCGCCGGTGACCCGAGCTCAGAAAGGCAGCGTCGGGCAGAGCGAGGTTGATTGTGTCCCAATTATTGTCGATCGAGGCGAGGACGCCCGAGCCGGCCACGCCGAGCGTGATGGTGCTCCCTAGGCAGAACGCCGCCGTGAGGGCAATGTAGACGAGGTACACCGCAAACTTGACCGACGACTCGATTGGGTCACGGCCGGGGGCAAGGACGAGCCGCACGAAGGGGAGGAGTGCGAGGAGCAGTGCCACGAGCATCAGGATCTTGGCGCCATTACAACCGATGGGCGAGGCGTAGCAAGCGGACTGGCCCAGAGTGAGGACGCCCCCGATGGTGACGATCCCGAGCCAGAACGTGGTGAAGTGCGCCGCGAAGGGGGTGAGCGCGAGCACGCCGCGCCGCGAGAGCATGATGAGTACATTGTACAGCGTGAGCGCCTGCAGGCAGGCGAGCGCGATGAGCACGATCGACAGGCGGCTCATATTGTTGGCGGTGGCCGTCGCGGTGCCACCCGGTTCGGAGAATGGAATGGCGCGCGTCTTGACCCATGCCCAGTTCTGCAGGATGAACTCCATGGCGGAGGGCACCGCCGACAGCGTGACCGCACCGAGCGTGCCCGAAGTGAAAGTGGTTACGCCGAGCAGCGTGATGTAGACCCCGAGCAGAAGCCCCGGGCGCATCGTCTTAGCCGCATGCGACTCGTCGCGTTGGTGGTAGCGCGAGAGCACGATGCCTAGGAACCAGATGAGCAACGAGCACACCACGACATGGAGCGTGCCGAACCAGATTGAGTTTGGCAGCCCGCCATAGGCGAAATACCACGTCCAGACGCCGAAGCCGAGCGCGACGAAGGCGACGATCACGAGGGAGACCTGGAACCAGCCGAAGAAGCCGGCGGCGAGGCGCGCGTCCTCGTCGTCCGCCTCGCGGCGCAACCGCGCGCGCTCTGCGGGCGAACGGCTCGTCACGTCATCGGCGAGCGAGCACCACAGGACGAAGGAGCCCGCGGACACGAGCCACGCCTCGACTGTGCCCCATGCTGTGCGCGCGGCGATGTAGTTCCAGCCCTGCGTGCACATCGCGTTCGAGCCCTGCGCCGCGTACACGATCGAGAGCGTCACGAGGGCAAGCGCGGACCAGAACACTGTCCACACGAAAGTCACCGAGACCACCGTGCTCAGCCTCGGATAGACGCTTGTGCCGCGCCGTGGGAAGAGCATGAACAGCGGGCCGACGCGCAACGCTGTCGACGGCACGTGCGGCAGAAAGCCGCGCTGCACTTCGCCCATTCTCTTCATCGAGATGAGGCACGAGATCAACGCGGTGAAAAACGCGTCAAAGGGCAGCGACTGCGCAATGGAGGTGGGCGCACCCGAGTAGCCCGCCGGATGTGCCCAGTTGAAGAGGCAGATCTGAACGGGCTCGTGGTCGGCCCAATTTGTGAGCACGCCCCAACCGATGATAATGTGTGCGCCTACGGAGATGGCAGTGGTCAGTGCGAGCTGCAAAAGGCACGCCGATGAGCTCAGCGCGGTGCGCAGCTGCCCGAGGCTGTCCTCGAGATGCACTTCTCCGAGGGCCGACGGCTGCGTGCGAAAGGAGCCGGGCAAATTTTGCGATGAGAGCAACTGCTGGGCCTGTTCGCGGCTCAGGGTACTCGAATGGCCGTTCGAGCTGCGAGGAGGGCTTGCGGCTGCCATATGGTCCGGCGACTCCGATTCTCAATCAAGACAAATCAAGTTTTGACGCGTCAAGTCAAGACATGTCAAGTCAAGTCACCGAGTGTCAAAATGGCGGACACACGTGTGTTTTCTGAGAGGGCAGTACATGTAACAGTGCCGTAGTGTTAACTCAAACACGGCCCGTAAAGGTTCTGAAAGGTACCATGGGTAGGGCCCCGACGTGCGAAAGATGATCGTGGCCCGGCGCTTGCTGGCTGTGTCAGCCATCGGAGCCGCTTCGGCGGCTGCTTCGACGCTCCGAGCCACGAACAGTCCGAGCACCCCTGCCCGTAGTATTTCCTTGACCTCGAGCAGTCGCTCCCATCTATTGCCCACAACTGTGCTGGTGCACGGCCTCGATTCGTCTAAGGAGACGTTTTCTGGCACGCTAGCACGACTTGTGATCGACAACTACCCGTGTGTCTCGCTCGATCTGCGCGGTCATGGCGAGAGCCCATTCGGAGAGGTGAGTGACTTCTCCGCGCCTGCACTGGCGGCTGACGTGCTTGAGGCCATTAAGGCGCACGGTATCACGCGGGCAGTCCTCGTGGGCCATTCCATGGGCGGCCGCATCGCCATGCGCGCGGCTGCGCTGGACGCAGCTAGCAGCGAGCCCGTGTTACGTGCGGTGGTCATCGAGGACATGGATCTTATCGAGCGCTATGCGCCATCGAAGACTGTGGAGGACCGTGCGGCGCTCGAGCGCTTTGCCTCGCCAGGTGGTCGGCGATTCGCGTCTTGGGAAGAGGCTCGTGCCGCGCTGCTTCCCTGGTACGATCGGGACGAGGAGCGCATCAATTCGTGGCGCAACACGCGCGTCCGTCCTATCCCTGGAGGCACCGAGGTTCACAGCGATATCAACCCGGCAGCGCAGCGGTTGGCGAGGGAACGTGTGCTCGCATCGTCCGACGGGAGCATGGCGTGGGATGAGCTCGCGGCGCATGGAGATTCGCTTCCGTTTGCTCTGCACGTGCTCTACGCGGATAAGGGGGAGCGAGGGACTGTCGTCCAAATAGAAGGTCGCGGTGGCATCAATGACATGAAGGCGCGCTGTCCGGCGGCGCAGTTTACGTTTTTCCCGGGCGCAGGCCATTCGATACACCGGACTGACCAGGAGGCCTTCGACAAGCAGCTGCGCGAAATCATCAAGACGGCCGCACAGCGCGACTAGCATTTACTTCAGGCGCGCACCACAAACGTCTCAAGAGCACGTCATCTGGCGAATGTGACCCGTACCTCGTCCGCTCCAGGGCGCGGCCCCGAACGGAGTCGCGAAACGAGCCCGCCGCCGCCCAGTTCGGCCCTACAGTCCGACCTATAGCAAAGAAGCAATCTCATCCGATCCGCCCACGGCGCGCACTGGAGACATAAGGTCCGGACCCGTGGCACCGCATCGGCCGCGAGGCAACCGGAAAAAAATTCGTATACGTGGATTAAAAGTCGTTACCGGGACCGGGGTGACACCTCTTAGGTCTCTAGATCGCGCTGGCATTACGAATTTGTCATCGGCCGCGTACGGCATAATCGCTCCGTACCGTGTAAGCGCCGTCCGCCGCCCCCCGGCCGCGTGCCGCACCCCGGCAATACCTTGCGATGAATTGACTTGACAGCTCAGGAGCTGCCTGCGTTTTTTTCCCGACGTCTCAGCTCGCGCCCGGCACACGGCCTCAGCCGGATGTGGGCGTGGGCGACTTGACGAAGCTCGCGACGCTGCGGTCGCCGTGCAGGTAGACCCAGAGCTTGCGCTCAGAGTCATACCGGCAGCACGGGTCGGCTTCATAGTGGAGCCGATCAAGCGCGCCCGAGGCGACGGTCGAGATCTGCGCGTCGTTGGCGCCGTCGGTGATGTAGTGCGACTCCTTGAGCAGCTCACACACGTCGGTGCGCGAGCCTTCACCGCCGGGTAGTCGCGCGACCGCATCGCGAACGAGTGCTAGGAGGGTAGCAGCGGCCGGTCGTTCAGGTTGCAACAGGAAGTGCTCCCTCGCCTTGCCGCCCGCCTTCCGCCCGACGGGCGCGACAGTGGCAGTCGAGCCGTCTCGTAGAGTGTAGACGAAGGCGAGGTCGGGCTGCGCGTAACGGCGCGCTTCCTCCTCATGCAGCCGCGCCAGTTGCTCAGCCGAGCCCGGCGGCAGTGTGAGCGCCGCCTTGGGCGCCTTGAGCGGCGCGAGCCCGAGACCGCGCGCGGTACCGGTAATGCCCCCATGCTGCGCGAGGAAGTTTTCGTGGTGGAGCGCCTCGAGGCGGCGCAGCGCCTCGTCCGTCGACGCCTCGGGCGTCCCGACCCACCGGTAGCTCTGCGTCGGATCGTCGAAAAGGAGGAGGGGCGCGGGCGGGGGTGCCGTGGGCGCCGCCGCGGGCGCGCCGCCCTCGGCGGCGCCACTCGCTTTGACCGTTCGGGCGGCGTGGCAGTGCGCGGGTGTGGTCATGAAGATCAGGACCGATCGGATATACGCGGCGAGCATGGTACCTTTTGGAAGTCGTGCCATGAGGCCTGCGGCCTGGGCCTGTATGGCCACCTGCTTGCGAATGTATTCGGCGGGTGCGAGGGCCTGCGGCACGCTCGCCATCGCGTCGCGCACGAGGGAGAAGAAGTTCACACCGCCGCCGACGCCGACGCCCTCATCGGCCTCCGCCCCGCCCGCCAGCGCGCCAGGGTAGCCGTAGCCGCCCAACGGTTGATCGGTCGGTCGGGGCCGCTTCAGAGGCGGGGCCACGGGCAGACCTGTGCCGCCCGCAGTGCCTTCGAGCTCGTCGAGCATCTCATCATCTTCGTCCGAGAGCTCCCCGAGCATCTCATCGTCTTCTTCGCCGCCCGCTGCGCGCCGCGGCGGATAGCCGCCCATGAGCGGCAAGGGCGGCGCGCCCCCTGTCCGGGCGCCCCCCTGCGACCCCCCCGTCCGGCTGCCCCCTCCGCCGCCACCGCCGCCGCTGGTGCCGGCCGCGTTGTGCACACCCGTCGGGCACAGCGGAGTCCCAATCGGGACGCCTGCCGACTTGGGGAACAAGGTGCCGCGGGAGCCACCTGCGCCGCCCGTGCTGCCTTGGATTTCGATGACGCCGCCGGCCGTGGAGCCCGCACGGCTGTCGCCAAGGCACGGCCGCCCGAGCGGCACGCCGACGCCTCCCGTCTTGGATCGCCGTACCAAGCCACCGCTCGCCTTCGAGTACATGAGCGCCTCGTCCGACTTGCCCCTGCCCGACCCCTTGGGAAGCTTGGCCAGCTGCGGCGGCGGCGGCGTCCACGTGCGCTTGATGTAGTGGAGCTGATGCACCATGGCATTGTGGTGCTCACGCTGCTTGTCCACCCAGTCGATGCGCCGCTGTGCCTCAGCTTGCTCAGCGGCGAGCACCGCCTCGGCTTCGAATTCGCCCGCGAGAAGCGCCGTGTGGAAGTGCTCGATCGGAGTGCCGAAAAAATGGGCTTCCGTCGCTCCGACGTGCTTCTCAATGATCTGCTCCGCCTGCGCGTTTATTTCCTCCTCCGTGCTCTGTGGCGAAACCGGCAGCAACGCCGAAAGCTTCTGTCGATCCGCCGCCGGCAGCCCCCGCCACATTTCGGGCGAGATGACCTGCAAAGAGACGTTTGTGGGGTTGCACAGGCTGAGAAGGCTGCCCGGGCACGTTTGCGGGCTGCGCGCTGCACGCAGGAGGACATGGCGCGCGCGACGCGCACCGAGCGCAGATCTGAGACGTCCAGCTCGCTGAGCAGACTGATAAGGTCGGGCGGAAGACTCAAAGACGCCGAGGTCGAGGCACGTGCCGACATGGTAATAGAGACACGCAATTTTTCACAGTCACAACACAAACTTGAGCACTTTTCAGCGATGGCTGATCAAAGCCGGATTCATGTGGAATCTCATGCACCGAGTTGACGAACCCGAAACTGCGATCTGGCGCGTCTCCATTGCCATGGTGTTCCACGACCTGCTCGGTGCGCACTTTGCCTCTCGCTCGGAGTTCGAAGAGCACCTAGAGGAAAATGCGTTTCGCGTCTCGGTTGGCCATCGCAGGTGGCGGCGCCACCGCAGCCGCCGCAGCGACCTGCTGCCTCGCGATTTCGCGGCGGGATCCGAGCTCAAATTTGAGTGAAGACAGCAAGATGCGGCCAGCGATGAAGCCGAGCCTGACCGAAGCGAAAATGCAGCGGAGGAGGAGCCAAATAGAAGAAGATCGTGAGAAGAAAATCGCACTAGAGTTGCCACCTCGACGTCCACGAATCGCAATCTTCGGCGGCTCCTTCGACCCTATCACCAACTCGCACCTGAATACCGCCGCCGAGATCGTGCACTCAAAGCTGGCCGACGAGGTTTGGCTGACGCCCTGTGCGCGCCGACCAGATAAGCCAGAGTTGAGGACGTCGGTCGTGCACCGGCTCATCATGGCGCACCTTGCCGTGAACACAACATTCGGCTCGCACTTTGGCGTCAAGGTATGCGACGAGGAGGTGGGCAATCCACGCAACGTGCCGTCCGTCGTCCTGATGCGACGGCTCAAAGAGAAGTACCCAGAGTACGACTTCTCCTTCGTCCTCGGCACCGATCTGCTGGACAATGTGCAAGATTGGGACGCGCCAAGCTTACCAGGCTATTGGGAGGAGGTCGTAGATGGCGGCAAGACCTTCATGGACGAGAACCACTTCATCGTGGTTGACTACGTGTCTCGTAAGGGCGTGGATGCCGGCCAAAGGGCGCTCCCGCCCAACTTCGCGCGCATAGCGCCCGCGCTCGAAGCGCGCGGCTCGACGCTCTCGTCCACCTTGCTCTCGTCCAAGGAGGTGCGCCACCGAATGCGAGATGACTTTGCCCGATACGGGGAGGTAGGTGGCTTCATCGACCTGGCAGGCCGCAACCATTCGTGGTATGATGAGGCCGAGGGTCTTCTGCCGCCAAGTGTGCTCGGCCACATTGTCCGATACGGACTCTACGCACGGGTACGCTGCGCAGCACGCGCGCCGCCGCCATGTTGGCAGCGCCCTTGCAGCCCAAGTGCGCCGCCGCCTCTCATGCTTCGTTGCTGCTCGGACACGCCTCGCGCGCAGGATGAGACATGAGTGAGACGAGGTTCTAGCTTCTAGGAGAGGTCGTTCTAGGAGAGGTTCTTCATTGTTCGTCGTCGACTCAGGTCTCAAGCTCTCAACGGTTCCTTCCGCTGGGCAAGTGCGTGGTGTGCAACCATGATGTGAACGTGCAGAGCATGTGTGAATGGAAGTTCAAGTTGGAGATCGAGATGTGTGTTCTTGATTCAGGTGTGAACGTGTTGAGGTGCCGTGTTGAGCGGAGGTGAACGTGTTGTGAATTTCACACAGATTTCACACCTCAGACAATGATCTGCCACTGCAAATGGTGAGTGCCTCCATTCACAAAGGTGTATGCGGCGCTCACGTCTGCATGATGCGCACGACGCTGCTCTCTGGGCTGGCGATGTGCACAACTCCGATCCACCAAGCTGCTGTGGTGGAACGATGCCTCTCGTTCACATCCACGGCGATGATGGGAGGGCAGCCGCACAGGTAGACAGCATCAGTGGTGTGCGGGCCATCTTTGAGCTCGGCGTCTGTAGCCGATCGTCGATCCCGCTGCTCGAGCTGAGCGAGGCATTGGGCGCGAGCCTTTACCGATATCAGCCCAGCGTGGCGATGTTCAAGCGGCTGCATGGCACCGATGGCCCAACATGGATCGCCATCGGAACGGCGAGCGCCGCGTCAGAGGAGATCATCGCCGACGCTAATGGCTGGGGTTATCTCGCTGGTGACGAGGAGCCCGTACTCGATACCAAGGCGTTGACTGATGCTGAGCTCAGAAGGCTAATGACCCTGCCTGCAGAGCGCGGCAGCGACGAGCAGACCATAGCCGATGCGATGAGCACGCCTATCGTCATAGGTGAGCTTGGCTATCAAGTGATGTCGTCCGTCGAGTTTCAGCAGCATGGGCGCCACACCTCTTGGACCGCAATAGCAGCGCGCGTGCTCCTCTTGGGTTCCACCGAGCCGCCGCACTCGTATACTCTAGCGGATGGCACACCCTTTCCAGCCGAAGGTTCGGATGGTGTCTTTGTCTCCGCTGCCACTGGCGCCCCGCTTTTCGACAGCGTGCAGCGAAGGCGCAGCACGTCGGGATGGCCATCGTTCGTGGCGACCGGAGGCACGCTGTCGAAGCACCTCAAGTCCTCGATGGACTACAGTGCGGGCACTGCGCGTGTCGAACTCGTAGAGAGCCACACAGGCCTCCACCTCGGGCATGACCTGGGCGGCGTGTACTGCATCAACGCGGCTGCCCTGGCCTTTGTGCCACGCGGTGAACCGATGCCGGTGTGGCTGCCGGAACCACCCGCTCCCGCCTTGGCAGCGCTCCTGAGGACTCATCGAGGCACAAGGTGGCTCGGGCGCGCGACTGTGGCCACCCTCGCCGCCGGCTGCTTTTGGCACTTCCGCCGCTCGCTCGCTGCCATTCCCGGTGTGCTCGTGGCGGTTGCCGGCTATTGCGGAGGGGAGTCCGAGTCGCCGACGTATGAGGATGTGTGCACAGGCCGGAGCGGTCACGTCGAGGCGGTCCAAGTGGCCTTTGACCCTTTGGTGCTCACGTTCACCGAGCTGCTCGAGTCCTATTGGGGCATCGTGCCGGACCCGACATCGAGCTACAGGCAGGGAATGGACATCGGCCCACAGTACGAGAGCGCCATATTTTTCCATTCGGACGAGCAGCGACAGCTCGCGCTGCTGTCGCGCGAGCGTGCCGGCCGACGGATCGATGCGAAAATCGTCACGAAACTGCGCCCGGCGGGCCACTTTTGGATGGCTGGGGTCGAGCATCAGCGATGACGCGAACACGATCGTGTATCCTTCATACTTTCATATGATTTATTTTTCGCAAGAACTGATCCGTTCCTCTACAATTGTATCATAGACAGTTGTTCATCTCGTCGACAACGTCATCGGCTCATCGCGCCCGTCGCCATCTCCACCAACGCCGCTGCCGCACGTGCTCTGGCCGGCTCCGCCCCCTCCGCCGCCGTTGCCTCCTCTGCCGCCTTTACCTCCTCTGCCTCACGAGCCTTCGCCTCAGCCTCCTCCGCCTCAGCCGCCGTCTTCGCCGCCGCCGCCGCCCCCGCCTCTGCCACGTCACCCTCGATCGACTCCGTCTCCATACCCGCCGCCCTCGCCACCGCCGTCTCCCCCCCCGCCTCCTCCTCCTTGCGCTTGAGGTCGGTCCTAGCGCCCATCGTCAACCACTCGTGGAACTCCTTGCCCTTGTAGTTCAACCCGAAATTCGGCCCGTTGTCTCCGTGCGTCTCCCACTCGATCTCGGTCTGGTCGCCCTTCTTGGCGTACTTTGGGGCAAACTTCGACGACTCGGGGTCCTCCAGCACGCCCATCTCCGAGAACG